>JAYMSW010000199.1:0-27630 GCA_036897725.1 Erodium texanum
ATATCAATATTCAATAAATAATCAAAAACACAATTGATTATAATAGTGCCATAACATATAAATGACAATGTGTGTATAATAAAGATTGGTCTAGGGCACAAAATATCTAACACTGTAAACATTTCAGGTCTCTTCAATAATTAAAGGAAACCCAATTAGCTAAGATGACATAATGAATTATTGCCGAGTTTGTTGATCCTTCTAGTTGGCTTGTGGATGCTATGTGACAAGTGAGGGTAACTTAAGAGCTGCCCTTCCCTTGGTCTGATGGGTATGAGCAATCGTTAGTGGAGGATGTGATGGACAATAAAACATAATGTCAAAAGATGAAAGGCTGTTGCTATATTTGTTTTCTAGTGCCTTTTCCTCTGTTTAGTTTATTTTTGTGAATGACATGACATATATCATGTGCAGTAACCTTTGAAGCTAATCATGGCTCATCCTTTGGTGCCCGAATTAAGCATCCAGATCAGTACTTAAGCGAGCCAGAAAATCGTTCAAAGGTAAGAAGATACTTTATGCTAGATTTTGTTCATTTCAGTCCTTAAAATACAAATATGTAGATGCACTTAGGACACACTATCAAGCTTTCATATTGTACATGTACCACTATACTATGTTAAAGAGTTCTTAACTCGTCCATATGTGATTGTGCATTTAATGCCAATGCAAAGAAACTGGAATTCAACCATATGAATGGGTCCACCAATGGGTTTCATTTCTCGAATTTCTGTGTGGAATGTTTGCTCCATCCACTGTATGCGCTTGGTTGGCAAAGCAGTCAAAAGCTAATGACCAATGGCATCAGACAAATACTCTGGCCTTTTGGATTGTCAATAATTGACAGGAGAAATGGCCTCTTGTTTATTTTTAAAGTCTGTTTAGTATTCACTTCAGGAAATAGTTAGCATTGTTATGAGTGTTTCAACAAGCTATCTTGTAAAATATACTTAGGCTTGTGTTTGATTTGAAAGCCATAATTTCAATTTTAACATTAGAAATGAGAGGGTAGGAGAAGCCATTTATAATACCTTGTTTTACAAATATTTTAAGGTAACTTAAACTTAAACCAAATCAAAATCCAATGTTTTGATTATCCAAGCAATAAATTTGAACTTGGAACTAGCTATCTATCTTCTAATTAGAGCTTGACAAGAAGGTTTGAACAAAACCCAAGGTTGTCGGCAGTTAGGAACATCACATGTGGCTAATTTGTTTTTTTTCTTGCCATAATTACAGGACCAGAACCAGTCCAATCCTAAAGTGACAGCATGTTGTGGACTACAGTTACAAGAGTAATGGTCCTCTTTCCAGGTTCGATTTCAGACTTTTCCTTCAAGTAGAAGCCCACCACTATAAGGGTCATAACCCACCACTAAGGGTCATGTTTATTTATTTTGTTTGTCTATTTTCTCTCTGATTTTGTATTTTTATTATGAGACATATAAAACATAATAGAACAAAAAAACTTAGCTAAGCATATATTTCCAGGTTCAATTTCAGACTTTTCCTTCAAGTAGAGGCCCACCACTACAAGGACATGTTTATTTACTTTGTTTATTTTCTCTCCAATTTTGTATTTTTACCATAAGACACACAAAACATAATAGAAAAAAAAACTTAACGAAGTTTATATTTCTTTTGTAGTATTCTTTTTATTTGACAACATATTTACATCAACAGGTTGGTTCTTTCTATTTCTGCAATAAATAAACATTTGCTGTACTTCATATTTGATAATACTGGTAATACATGACTAATTAATTAACTAAAATAGAAATAAAATTTTATTTTGTCTTTCATTTTGATTGAGTGAAAGGGGCATGTTACAATGCTTTGCGTGTATAAGAATAAAAGATGGGGCAATTATTTTAATTGCAGAGGACACAGCTAAACATACTCTGATATGCTTATTAGGTTTATGTTAAAAAATTAGTTTTAAGATTTAGGTTGAGCCTTCATAACTGTATAATATAATTAATTCCTGTCTCTTTTTTTTTTTTGCCTGAAATGAATAGATCTACAACCTGCAATAAATGGCAACATTGGAATTTTAAGTGCAAATTCCCTACCTTTTTTCTGAACAGCACCATGGAGCATGCAATCATTTTATATGCATGCACATGGTGCAGAATGGAATTATAGTTTGTTTATGCAATGCCTTGTACTTTCTGAGTCTTTTCTAGACATTATTATAGCACTATAATGATAAGATCTCATAGATTCTTCTTTTAAGAAAAATAATATAGATTCTTTGTTCTTCACTTCTTGTTGTCAAAGGAATCATGTTATCCTCCTGGTATAAACTCCAAGCTTGAATTAATTAACTGGCTAGTTTCCACAGATTGCCACGAGCAATGCTTGCTTTTCTCTTTGTTGGTCAGAATTAGATACTTAAGTGGGAATTTTCTGCCAACCATGTGACGTTAATTTCATAGGAAATGATTGCTTTCTATCTTTAGCAAGTGAAGAAAAGGAGGGAAGCAAAATTAATAATTGAAGTTCCTGCAGCTATTTATATGCTTTCGAATCAACACCATTTATTATTTATATGTTTGTGGCAGAGGGTGGAACTAGTTTGGCAATTAGAACAGAGAAGGTCACATGTTATTGTAGGATACAATTGACATTTTGAATTCTTCGCTAATTATACTAGGTAGTAAGCAAGAAGTTCAAGTTTCATACGATTCAAACTAGAAATGGGATCCTCAACTTTAGTCATTGTTCTTTAAGACATCTCCTGCTGTGTGGCCTTACAGAATCGACTTTGCATATATGTTTTTGTAGGTCTATCTGCTCCCCAATCCTTTTGCAAAGGTATCCAATATAAGATCCTGAAGTTAACAAGTAAGTGACATCTTAATTAAGGTTACTGTTATTATTCTGAATATTTAATTCACGCTAAAAATAACTGTTTGTCTAGTTGACCCATGTTGATATTAGTCCTCATTTGAAAATTGAAATGGAAAACGTGTTAGCCTCGATATTGTCGGGGGACCTAGACTTTTTGGTGGGAGGCTGTGTCTGGGTCTTACTTTACCCAGAAAATTGAGAGAAATATAAAACTCACTTTCCCAAAAGTCATAGGGAGTAGTTTCACTATTGATGGTGCCCAGCCTCTCTTTGCTTCTTTTACCGTGTTCAAAAATAGAAAAGCTATCAGCCAAGCTAGATAGAGAAGAAAAGTTCTTTAGAGAAGAGTGTGTTGTCTGGGAGAATTTTTTTTATCTGAAGTTTTAACTTTTTTTATGAGTTAGTGGGTTGCCAAAAAGCTTTTCATAAGCTGGACCACAATGAAAATTTCCATTTATGTAGCTCATAATCAGTGTCTCTCTCCACTATTTGGGCTTCAAGACAGGCAAAATCAAGTATAAGATATTTCTTATGTCCTACAATAATTATTTTGTTTGAGTAAAGTTGATATGTTATTAACTACACTTTACTCAAATAGTTATAGCTTATATGATATTATTAATAACTTGAGACTTATTCACTATCTAACAAATATAACACCTTAGGAACTGATAGAGTAGCCACTGTGTTATTGTTAGATATGGGAAATGATTCCTATTAGCTTGTGGCTGGGGGATAGAGCTCCTCTCCTTTGCCCTGTCGAGAACATGCTCTACTTTTCTAATCAGTTTGAAGAGGGTTTGGTCCAAAATTAGTCTACACTACAATTTTATTGGGAGAGAGTAGAAGATTAATTAAGGTTGAGGGATGCTAATTTTATTTGATATGTTATGATAGTTTTTTATACTATCTTCCGTCTTAACATGAGTGTCTTATATTTCGAATATAAATTTAAAGATATTTGTTTTAGAAATGAAGAAATAATTTATTTGTTTATCCATGCTGTGGACTTAGTGCAAGGTTTGAAGGTTGGCATATAATGTCACTGCCTAGTAAAAAGATGGCAATAGGCTGTCTTGAATTTACTTCTAACATAATTGTACTAGAAAGTGAGATATGAATTAACACTAAAACATGTTAGTTATTACATCATAAAAGAGATACAACTTTGCATATCATTGATTGCCCAAAAGAAGTTGCCTTGTTAATATTAGAACTCAGTTGATATTAGAATTTGAAGTTTGACAGCTTTGAACACTAGGTGCCAACTAACTCCAGTACCATTGAATCAAAGTGGCCAAACTCTATTATTTTCACATCTATATCTTCTCTGCTTTTTTGTTTTATAGTCCAAACAAAACTGAAGTGTCATGTCTTAAATATAAGTGTTAGAAATAAATAAACAAATTATTTATTTTCAGATAATTACATAAAAACTTGAAGAATGTTCATTAGGGTTTGTCTAATGATCAACTGAGTACTCATCTCTTAAGAGATCAGATGTTCGTGTGTTGAATTATTTTTAATGATTATAATATATAAATAATTAATAAATAAATAAACAAAGTATAGGAGTGGCTTTAGACAAGAAATACTGCGAAGTGTCTCACAAGATCAAAGCTAACAAAACCCGAGAAGGAACATCATGGAATGTGCAACACAATAAGCACACCACATTTCCTTTGTACACCCTATTTTTTATTTTCCTTCTCACTTATATTTAAAAAGTTGAGCTTCAAAATATATATATATATATGTAAAAAGTTGAAAGCACCTACACCCTGTCTCTTTCCTTGCCACTCGTTTTTGGCTTGTTGCATTATTATATATTTCATATATACATAAATAAAAGTTGTTTCATTATTTTTCACAAGCCTAAAAGGGAAGGATAGAGAGTGGGAGAGCTCAATTCTCACTCTTTTATAGTCCTTTCCTTTCCACTTTCACTCTCTTACTCAAAAACATACACACTTCTCTCTTCCCACAGTTTGATTGATTACATTATCCATTCTTTTTGTTGTTCCCTTCCAGTAATCCCCAAAATAAACACCTTCTAATCTGTTTTTTGCTTAATTATTCCTACTTGCCACTAAGATACTGATAGTAAAAGTTGCTGATTCTCTGTGTATCATTGTCTGAGAGTTAATACTAGCTGGAATTTCCAGAAAAGAGAGAAAACTTGCAGTATTGATCTTGGTTTTTTTCTTCTGCAATTTTGTCCTTTCAGTTTCTTTTATTGGTTGGCTTGTGTTAGTATCACAGATTTTTATACAGTTCCTGATTTCTTGCTTTGATTGACTGTTCTTCACCTTCTAGTGTCTTGAGGTATTTTACTCTGCAACTTGACAGTGTGGAGGCTTCCAAGACCAGATTTATTGCCTCTTGGGTGCTTGTGCTTCACTTCTCAAGTTTTTCAGGTACCCATAACTCAAACTTAGCGTTTCTTGTTTTTTTTTCCTTTCCTTCTTTCTTTTATCCCAATGTGTATCTACTTAGCTTGCCACTATAGCTAAATATATATATTAAAAAAATCCATGAATATCTGGTCTCTGTTTTGGCTTTTATTTGGTCTACATTTTTATGAACCGCTGGAAATTAATTTCACATGAAGCAGTATGAAAAGTTGCTCCAAACAGTAACAGGTTTTGTGCTACATGTGTGCTTGGTTCCATGCAACTTTCTGGCTCAGTTTCTAGGAAAGATTTTTATGGGGAAGAGATGATTTGGTATCCTTGTGTGTGACCCAACACAATATAAGATTTGGCTTCAAACAAGCAGACCTAACATATGGGTAGTTAAAGGGTTTGATTGATGAAGCCATCAGATATTTATTATTTTGTCAAGCAATCAAACATGTTCTCATTTAATTTGGAGAAAATGTTCAGAACTGCATGTGGCTAGAGCTTGAGTGTGTGGCTGGGATGAGAGTACTGACTCCTATATGATGTGACAAGTCAGCCCAGAGTCTTTTAATATCATAAAAGTTGCACTTGAGCGACATGTTGCAATTCCTGAGAAAAAGTAGGTTCGGTAGCAAAGAGAACATGACATTTTCAAGGAAAACATTATATTTTTTTCATTTTATTATTTAGCTATTTTATACCTTTCTATTTTAATTATTTCAAATAAAATAATTTTCATTTTATTTTCTCTCCCAATTTCCCTTCACATGTCATTGAATTTGCATAAACGTGTTGCCAAAAAAGCTATTATTTGTACCCTTGTTTTTTCTGTTGGCCATCAGAAAATTATGGTTGCAAATTTTATGAATTTAACCATGTTGCATGTCTGAATATGAACCATGGGTGCTTTAGGATTTATTGCATTTGGTGATTGTCTGAATATAAACCATGTATCATGTGAACCTAAGTGTCTTGACTTTGTTTGAATTGAAAAGAAAAACAAAAGGCTACAATCTAGTCTGTCTTGGAGGCCATGGGAATTGTTATTGGCAATAGAAAATTTATGTCGAAGCAATGTAGACCAAGCAACCAGAGTTGTTAACATTGAATCATTCATTTTTACTTTTCTTATATATATTACATTTTTGTTATGTTTGGAGTATCATATGATGATTGATTATGATTAGTTGGAGGAGATTTGGTCAAGAGGACTGCCATAACAAAACGACGGGTTTATGGGCTATAACTTAAAGATGCCTTGGGACTTGCCCGAATTGACTAAAGAAGGCTTCCCAGTCACTCCCCCCATTGTTGGGTCTAGTAGCTTTGGAGCACACAAGACCGCAAAGGACTCTTTTGTGGACTTAAAGCTGGGGAGGCTTAATGATCCAGGAGAAGGGTTAGCGGACAAATTTAAAGTCCCACAGGCTTCTCTGATGGACCCTAGATCATCAAGGAAAGCTCGGGTACGCAGTAATGGGCCACAAGTTGCTTCGTGCTTGGTTGATGGGTGTAGGTCGGACCTTAGTACATGTAGAGACTACCACCGACGCCATAAAGTCTGTGAGGTCCACTCCAAGACTGCAATTGTCACGATTGGAGGTCAAGAGCGAAGGTTCTGCCAGCAGTGCAGCAGGTATGACTCGAAATGTCTTAAATGAATGTTTCATTAGATATTTAACATCTTGCTATATATGTCGTGCTTACTTGGAACCGAGTTTTGAATTTGCTTGTTGTACTTGTTTCTCTTAATGCATTGTCTCTTTCTCAGTAGCATTTATATGCACATGCCTCTGACTTCCCATTGTTTCTGAAGTAGTTGTAGATCATAATGTCCTTTGGCTGCATTACAAGCACCTGAACTCGTTATGCATGTTAAGATTAGTTGTACGGAGTTGACTTGCTTTTTGTTTGAGTATTTCAAATTTCAACCAATATAAGACATCATAATTAGTAGGGTACCAGTTATTGCACAGGCCATTAACACTAGTTGTTTCACTTTGTTGTATTCATTTTCTTACAAAGTACGCTATTATTAATTTTTTATGGTTTCATTATTTTTGTGTCGACAATGAAATGGTAAATCTTGAAACTCGCTTATGTTAGTTTCTGTCCTAATTCTCTCCCCACACTTACTAGGCCGTGTTTGTACCAGTAAAACTACCTTGGTGGGGTGTCGTAAAAACATTCTCAAACAAATAAGATATATGATTAGAATGGTATTATCCACATTATTTCATATTTTAATGTTCATCCCTTGTGAAAATTCCCGTAGGTTTCATTCATTGGCGGAGTTCGACGAGGGCAAGCGAAGTTGCAGGAAAAGACTTGACGGACATAATAGGCGTCGAAGGAAGCCTCAGCCTCAACCCGTAACCCTTGATCCTGGAAAGTTCCTTTCCCATCACCAAGGTTGGTTCTTTCTGTTCACTATACTTTTGTCTATTTTTTTCTAGGAAATTAAGCTCATAAACTAATTTTGAACGACAGGTGTTTTGTATCTATAGACCATAGACCATATTTATTTGCACAAACTACGGTTAAACTTTTCTATTTTTGTATTATGTTATAACTCCGTCAAATTTAGATGCGAATTGTCTAAAATACTCCTAACGAATTTGCAAAAACTACCCCTATTAGTATTTGGAGTGATCTTTTTTTTTAATCAGCAATAGCCACGTAATAGTTGTCTTAAATTTATCAATTTACTATTAAATTTTTTTTTTTTATCGATTTAACAAAGTTTATGTTTTCCCAGGTGCAAGATACTTGCCATTCAGTAGTAACCCACAAGTATGCGCCACTAGTTCCCCACATTGGGCAGGTTTGGTGAAAGCCGAGAACGACCCATTACCTTACAACAACAGCCCCTCAATGATAAGCTTCGCTGACCGGAAAAACCCGTTCCCCGGAGCTTTATCGTTCCTGCAAGGCACAACTTCAACTCTCCCCGGAGATTCCCTCAGTCAAGCATTTCCCGATCCCAACGGTGGCAGCAACCAGAAAATGTTCATCGACGGCCTGAACCGGGTCATCACCTCCGACCGTGCTCTCTCTCTTCTGTCATCTCCACCGTCTAAAGCTCTAGAGTTCGGGTTCGGCAATGTTGCACATACCAACAACTCTGGCCCACCATTGCATCATCATCCCTTGATTTCCTCAGGCTTTAACAATCTCCGGCCACAGGTTGAACCGCCGGCAGGCAATGTTATAATAGATTCTGAGGGCGGCGGCGGTGGCAACCTCCATTCTCAGGTGATGTTCCGGTCAGGGATCGACGGGTCATCGACAAGTATGTCTCACCAGACTCTCTTCTTCTCTTGGGAATAGTATACAATTCTGCAGTCCTAATAAGTTATCACTGACTGTAATGACTTCGAACAGTGCAGAGGCAAATAATAAACCTGTGTATTGAGTCTTTAAAAAGTAAGGTCATAAAGAAGGGTTTAGAGCATCTTCAATCCAATTAGCTTATTCAAGGATTACTAGATATCATTAAATAGTGAGAATAGCCTAACTTGAGCTATTAGTCCACTTTTTATTATTATAATAATCAAAATAGTTTTACAATCCCCAGTTTAACATTTTATTGGCTAAAGGGGGAATCAACTAGTTAATCGGAGTCCAATAGGAACTAGTTGATCGGGTTTGGATTTTTTTTACTAGAAAAAATATAATATATAATCAAAATATAAGTATTTTATAAAATTCATTACAAAAATATCCTTAATGAAGAAAAAAAAAACTGTCAGTAATATTTATATAAAAATGGGTTGTTGTAAATAGCTCGTCATCTAAACCGATTTTTAAAACATTCTCTGTCCAGTTACTCAAAATATGCTTGCCAACTTAAAAAAAAAAGTCGGATTATAAGAAACAAGGTATGTGTTCTAAAAAAATATAACCTACACAGTTGACTTGCCAAATTTTTAGAACACTGCTAATCTGTAATATTGCCAACAATCTGTTGGGGCTCCTGAATTGTAAGAGATGCACTATATTGACATAAGTAATATATAGTGTTTGCTTTGCACAATGCTAAAGTTCAAATTCAAGCAAAATGATGTCGGGAGGTGATCCAGATTAGAATTCGAGCACCGACACAGCCCGATATCCAACAAAAACAAAAATTATGAAAGATTTAGTCTATATCACAGTTTCGGTTGATTTTAGAGTTCAGTAACTCCTTCCCCAAAAGCTCCACTTCTTTGCAGGCTTTCCAGAGGCAAAGCATAGAGTACCTGCACAAAAGTTGAAAACAAACAATTCAGATAACAGATGTTAACCAAAATCACTCACATTCTGTCATTAAAAGTGCATGGTCCTCCTACCAAAACACTGAATTCACCACTTCTCAAAAACGAAACAAATGTTACAAAAGCCAGCAAAAGCAAAGCAATTACGCGACAATTATGCTCAAGTTCGATCTGTTTAAACAACCCTAAAAAGAGACAGTTGATGTACCTTCAGGGAGCTCTGGCTGGTCAAATGGAGAACATAGAGTCTTGGCTGCTCCCATTTCGCCCTTAGTCCGTGTTTTAACGTCTTTCTCCACCTCCTAATCAGCCAAAAAAAGTCAAACGACCGTAAAAAAAGAGAGGATAAAACTTCATATAAAAAACTAAATAAATTAGAAAACTCGTGCCATTACCTCCTCATCACACCAAGGAGCTAAGATCATTTTCCGTTCACCAAGGGCTTTCACAAACTCATCCCAAGTCGCTATCTTCTCAATGCATGCATCTCTCTTCTTTTTTGCAGATTCAAACAGGCTTTGCTGAATATCATCAAGAAGCTCCCCTACTCGCTCAACCAAACTATCCCTAGCCAAATCTTCTTTTGCTGCATTGTCACGTCGAACGGCACGCACCTGTAAATAGATTTAAATTATTATTCTAGTTTCTCATTCGAAGGATATGAAAGGGATGATTGAAAAAATTGACCTCCAGGTCTGCACTTTCTGGAAGTTGGTACTGTCAACAACAAAAAAATGCACCGTGATTGACACATATAATCAAAGGAAAAACCAAAAATACCCCTTAAAATAACAAAAATTAGTACTTTAGATTTAACAATATAGATTACTTTGACCTATTTTCAAGGAAAGATATTTGTATATTTTAGAAGATATGTTCAGATTATTTTTTGCAACTTTTTAAGTCGAGGAAAAATCAGTATTTTTAAAGTTAACTGGCCTTATGATTTACACTTTTTGCAAGTTGGTATCGTCTTCTAAAACATGTTGCAAGTTGGTATTGTGAAGGATAACATCAAAAATCAAAGGAAAAGTTGAAAATACCCCTTCAATAATATAATTTAATACCTTGAATTGTAATATATTCTCGCTTCTTATTCAAGGAAAACTATTTGCATATTTTAGATGAAATGTTAAGTTTTTTTTTTTTTTTTTTTTTGTAAATTTTCAATTCAAGGGTAAAATCAGTATTTTCAAGGGGGGTGAGTCACGTGGTGCACATTTAAAACATAAAAATATATTGTTCAAAGTACCAAATTGCAAAAAGTGTAAACTACAGTTGTTTTTCTGCAGTTATCCCTATATAGAAAGAAGGGAAGTGCAACAAACCAAGAATTATTGTTCACGTAGAAGAAAATGAAAGCAAAAATACCTGGTTATTGGCTAAGTCCTTTGGCCCGATTTCAATCCTAGGAGGAACACCCTTCATTTCCCAATGGGAGTACTTCCAACCAGGTGAGTAGTTATCTCTAGAGCCACCCTCGGCCCTGAAACATGCTTTACACAAGGCATCCACTGTGGCATCACATGCATCGTAAATTCCTTGTGTGTTGGCGTCTTTGTAAGGCACGGGAATGACAATGACTTGGACGGATGCTACTTTAGGAGGAAGCACCAAGCCTTTGTCATCTCCGTGAACCATGATCATCACACCGATCTATTCAAAATTTGAGGAAGAAAATTAGGTAAAATAAGTATAATCATAGGTGCTGATACCATCCATGAAGAATCGGCCATGCAAAATCATTGGGAGTCAAAACAAGGGCTAAATGAAAAAATTACCCGCATATATTGCCCACAAAAAAAATACATGATAAATAAAACACAAAGAAGATATATTATAAAACAAAATGAGACAAAATGGATCAAAATGTCAATTCCACTTATGCAAGTTCCGTCACGTGCATTTTTTTAATATTTTTAAGAAGAAAATACCCTCTAAACTTGATGAAGAGTTGAAACAATTGAAAATGAAGGTTGAACAGGGTACTTCTGTTGAAACAATTTGGTGCAGAAATTGAAGACATTTGTGTGCTGTAGATGGTTGTTTCATAATGTACCTTACCGTGTACTTTTTGTTTGTGGGCAATCTATATTTTTTCTGACTACTATTGATATCCAACACGCACAAAAAAGCAGAATATAATTTAAAAATACATAAGAATATAGAAAAATTATGCAATATATGATTATAAATTACCAATAAGTTCAAATCAAACACACATTGTACGTGAAAAGATTACCGTTCGAGTACTGTATGCCCAAGAATTCTGCCAGATCATAGCTTTCTCACCCTTCTCATTCTCAAAGTTAATTTCAAACATCTTTGCAAAATTTTGGCCCAAACAGTGTGATGTTGCACCTTGTATACCACGACCAGTGTTTGGAATAAATGCCTACAGAAAAAAAAAAAATTAGTCACAAAAAATGTTGAAAGTCTATCGAATATGTTATAAGAAGTAGGCAAGATTGTTTTTTCTTTCTTACAGACCTCTACACTTGTTGTGTAAAGTCCACCGGCGAACTTCTCCATCTCACTCTTCTTGCCCTTGAAAACAGGAACAGCCAAGTATTCTTCGTATATGCGTCTGTATAATTCCAGTATTTCAAGGACCTGGATTTTGAAAACAGTGACATCAACTATACAAACTAAGATCAAAATATGACATTGCTTGAATGTGGATTTAAATGTAATTCACAAAAGGTCGGAGACCAAAATATAAATTCCCAATTCTTGTACCTCTGTGTCTGCCTCTTCTTTTGTTGCAAATGCAGTGTGACCTTCTTGCCACAAAAACTCGTGACTCCTGTAGTCAGAATATGCTTTAGCATTGGCCATTATAATTTAATATTTAATCACAATCTATAAACTTCTTAACAATATTACTTGTTAACAATAAAATAAAATATCCAACAGAGAGGTTATTCTGTAAGTTTATAAGTTGACAGAAAATGATTTGTTACTTGATTGATCCATCAAGATAATGAAATCCTACAAAGCCTATTAGGTAGTAATAAAATATCTATATGAAAGTGTTGCTGATTTATTCAACATTTCATTACAAATATACATATGAGCAAGGGTAAAATAAATATAAGTCCATTTCTACCAGAGAACGAGAGTAAAAAAATCACAAACATGGCATACAAGCTATGAAGCTAAAACCAAAGCTTCCCAGTCCAATGGAATTTCACTGCAAAGCCCGATCAGATGAGTATATCACAACTACAAGAACTAGGTTATTCAGACAACATGGGATATAGAATCAAAATGTGTAAGAGTAAACAATTAGCATAAAACCTGATGAATGGTGTAGGATTGCTGAACTCCCAACGAACAACGTTGCACTACTGGTTGAGTTTCAAAGGCAAGTCATGGTGTCCTCTTATCCACTTCGAATAGTAAGGATACATAACAGTTTCGCTAGTTGGTCGAATTGCGATTGGCACTTCCAAGTCAGAACTCCCAGATTTAGTTACCCAAGCAACCTGAAAAGGCTCAAAGATGCAACATTAGCACTGAGATTTGAATTATTTTTTTTAGAAAAGAGAAAGATGGTTTGGTGACTTAAAAAATGAGTGAGTAAAAACGTAAGGAAAAAAATCCGACCCAAATTCAACAAATATCCTTTTGAAACAAAGGAGTTCAAGAAGTCACCTCTGGAGCAAAACCCTCTATGTGATCCTTCTCCTTCTGTAGAACACCAGGAGATACAAAAAGTGGGAAGTAGCAAGTTTTTATTTTCATTTTCTTTATTTCTGCATCAAAGAATGCCTGCAACCATAGCAAAGTCTTTCAAATACGTAACAAGGCATATATATTGCTATTCTCTTCAAAAACAAAGGATCCAGTAAAACACTAATCTCTTTTCCTAGAAACATACGCGTTCATAATCAGATAACTTTGAAATAGAACTCAAACTTACTTGCATGATTTCCCAAATCGCCATTGTCCATGGCCTCAGAATATAACAACCAGAGATATCGTAATACTCTTATCATTTCACCGTGCACAACTACCTGGTCAACGCATCACAAAATAAATCAACAAAAAAAAGTGGAAACACTCGAAAATCATACATTTCACACAAATCATGACAGAACTCTACATATATGTGCACCCAACAATTGTCTTTAACTAAAAGCTGACATAACAGCCCTACTGAATAATTTTACACGATGTCACAATCCACAGCCAAGGCGAGGCAGCATGTAATGCAACTATTTCATTCCATTGTTGCAATCATAAAAAAAAAATAAAAAGATGAAAAATCTAATGCTCCAATAGCAATCAAGTCAAGATATATGACACGCTACTGGAACGCACACAAATATGAGACACTACTTTAACACTACAAAAGGAGCTTATAATTGAACAAGTATATTCATATAAACCCATAGAGCTCTACAACACATCCTTTTACTGCAAAAAAAAGAAGAAGCAAAATCACACCTCTGAGTACCACTCCCCGAAGTTCTCATCTTTCTTGTAAGTCAGCCCCAGCCCAGTTTCCTTCTTCTTCCCAGCTGCATCAAAAGCAAAACAGTGAGATCATCACTCTCATAGGCATTTCTACAAACAGGTAGAGTGCAATTGAGCAAAACCAATTACTCACCTCCGCTGCCTCCAGCATTAGCCTTGGCCTTTTTGGCCTCATTAGCAGCATTCTTAGACGCTTTCTCAGCTTTTTTGGTCTCGGCCTTGGCCTTCTTGGCCTCTTCAGCAGCGAGCTTGGCCTCGTCAGCAGCAAGATTGGCTGCATTAGCAGCAAGCTTGGCTTCACCAGCGGCATCCACTATTACTGCGCAGAGAGAACACAATCCGACGATCAACTAATCCACTGATCTGGCAACAATCCCCAAACTCACGAAATCAACACAATTATGCGAAATTGGAGAAATCCAGAAACAAAAATGTGTAGAAAAAGCTCTGATCGTTGAGGACTTACCAATGGCCGCCGCTGATTTGGTAAAAAGAATAGAAATAGGTAACGCGAGGGATGCGAAGAAGAGTTATATAGCTTTCACCGAACGGACAATTGGACACGAAAGCGCAGCGGTAATGGACTTCCTTTGTTTTTCATGGGCCGTCACAATGCGACCTCAAAACGGCCCATGGGACAAGCTTTTTGTCGCTTCCTAATTCCCCCAAGTGACCCAATGGGCCACGTTTCTTCTAGAAGGCCCATTGAGTAAGAAGAACCTAACAACTGCTTTTTTTCGGATAAATATCACGTATATTATATAACAGCCAATGATGTTATTATAGACCTAACATTAAGTATTTCATTCCCCAAAAGAAAACATTTATTTCAAACATTGTGGGAGTGGCGATTCTCGTAGTTTTTTTTTAGTTGACCTAATTTTATATATCAATCTAAAAATATACATATAATCTGTTGGACGTTTAAGGAAAAAGTTATAACAATCTAGTTTTGGTGGGAATATAATTCATGCAGTAAGCTTCTCACAGAGCATAGATCGTGTACCGCTTTACAACCAGCCTATACCTAAGTAAAAGGACCTGAAGCGTATTGAATGCGCATCTACTCTAAACAAAGACTGACAGTAAACCAGTCGACGCTGGTATCAAATCCAACCAACACTAGAACTAAAACCAGTCGATGCTGGCAACTTATTAAGTAAAAGACAACAAAAAACATCAACTAACTTATGACCCGAAAAAGACTTCCTCTGAACGGAACTTCACAATCAACTAACAATGCATACAATTATTTTTTTGTTCAATAATCAAACCGAACCAAACAACACAACACATCAAACACACACATTAGATAATCGAGAGAACAGACAAACAAATAATAATGCATATATGTATTTCATTTATCTTTAAACAATGTCTAGTTTTCTTGTAATCAACTTAATACATATTTTCTTTTATGATTCATATTCTGGACGGGTTTATAACATCTCGTAGTATTAGAAAGAGTTACCGAGTGCTCATTCGATTGGGACGGATGGATGAGTTTTGAGTCGCTTTCGAAAGTACTTGTTTTGTGGTTAAGAATAAGAACAAGTATATGTGACCCAATAAATACAATTTTCATATTTTGCAATATGATTGCATTATTTTGGTACTTAGTAGGGACTATAAGAAGTGAGAGTCGGACATGAAGAACAAGTGCCTTGACCTCGTGGTGGGGCAAATACTATATGATGCAATAAGTTACACATATAACCTACAACTATCTCATAGTTTTGTCATTTATGGATGATTTGGACCGTCAATAATATTCAATAAATATTATTTTCTAACAGTTTATTTTGTTCAAAATTCAAAAACTAAATATTATCACCAAGTTATTCAGAATCAATTTGTTTTAACAAAACTTTCGATACCCACAAACCAGATTCAAACCAAACAATTTTTTTTTTTCCGAAGACTATTAGAGGTAGACATAGATTAAAGATGCGTGAAACTAGGGTTGTGCATGGGCGGAAATCCACCCATCCGCGTCACTTTGAATTCACCCGCATCATTGTGGATTGGTGATTTTCATATCCACGATCAGCCCAAAAAAGTAAAGATTTGCGTGAATCTCATCGCGCGGATTTCAGGTGGATCGGGTCGGAATCCGCAAATCCGAAATATAGTGGGGTTTCGAAATAAAAGTACAGTGGTGACGACGAGTTTTGAGAGGAAGTCGAGATGTAGATGGGGTCAAGACCGAGACGGAGATATGGTCAAGACCGAGATAAAGTCTGGCTTTATGAGGTAAACGAATCTGATTTGAATGAGTTCATCGACGAGAGAGACGAAACCGGTACCGATAAAGTCCAAGAAAAGGTGAGGGTAGGACTCCCGGTGGTGACACTCCAGTAACCTGAGAGAGTTCGCCAGTAATCTTAATATTTGATTCTGTGATTATTTATCAAATGCAAGTTTTAACAATTAGTTTTCTTCATGGGTTGGGCTTAAATATTGTTTTTTTGGTTGAAAGGTAAAAAGATCATAAGTTGAGAAGATAACTTGGGCGGATCGGATAATCCGCGGATTTTCAAATCCGAATCCGCAATCCGTTTAAGGTAATGCGGATTTAATTTTTTTGGATCCGCAATCCGGCCCAATATCCACGGATGAGCGATCCGATGATGACGGAACGGATGGGTTCGCAGATGGATCGAATTTACGGATTTTCTTGAGCAACCCTAATTAGTTGAGTATTTTTGTAAATTATAAATTGAAAACGAGTAATCATTTAAAAATAAACGAAAGACTTCAAAAAATTTGAATTGATATTATAGCACACATGTGTTTCTCGTTAGATACTTTTATTAACGAGTATACGTAAGGACTAATTACCTACAAACAAATAACTTTATGTAAATTTTCACATGCGTATGATTTGTAATAATTTTTTCACAAACATATAAATATTTTTAATAATTTTCACGAGTTAGCATGATACAAAATAGATAGAAATTACTGAAAATTTCAATATTTTGAGTTTTTATAATATATATAGATCACTCATTATCATCATATCATCTTCTGATTTCAATGAATTCAAGGAGGTTTCGAGAACGGAATCAAATTGGAAACCGAAAGATTAATGGATGAGAATGAATAGTGTTGATCATAAAAAAGTCACGTTTAAGTCATATAAAAAAAATATTTTGATGATTTCCGTTTATTTCATATCACAATAACACGTGGAAATTCATAAAGATAATCATGTGTCTAGAAAATTTACCATAAGATAAGATTATACGTTTGTGAACAATTCCTATGAGTAGTCTAAAAAATAATGTAAAAGAAAATATCATCGTTGGGCTTTAGAACTCAAAACTTTAATTACAAAACGGGAGAGTCATGGGCTTAAGTTGGGCCTATTTGCAAATAAATGATGAAATTGGGCTTTCTCCGCATCGTCAACAAGTTGAAATTTGGGTGGAAAATAAGGATTATAATTTGACTTCATAATTTTCCCATTATACCCTCGCGTCAGGAATGGCTTCTTGCTGCTGTTTTCGTCATCCTCGCTAGGCTTGCTTCTGGTAGCTCCTCTCAACGACTCAACCTTAGCCCAAAATGTCTCTTCTTGCATGGAAAAGCCCTCTCTGCACTGCTGCTGCTCTCAAGCCAAAGCGTTTTAGGGTTTGTGCTCTACACAGAGATTCTGGGAACCGAGCTTTAGCGCGCAAGGTATAAGCATAATCACACGAATTCGGTACTGCATGTTTGTATAGTTTTGATTTTAATTTCATTTCACTGTTAATTTTTTGAAATTGATCATTCGTGGAGTTGGATGAGCCATCAATCGTGTTTGACTAGTTTAATTATTGTTAACAGAGAGCTGTATAGTGTAATTTAGCAGTGGTGCTGTGAGAATTTGAAATTGTTGCTTAGCTTAAGCTGATTTGGAAACTGATGCTAGCATCTTTGTTATAACTTCTGGTTTGGTAATTGGGTATTTGGGGTTGAGTGTGTATGCTTGTTTTCTCACTCACTTCAGTTTATTTTTTGGTTATGATTTTTTAACTAATTGCTACTATTTTTTTTGTCTCATGGTGAAACTTTTAATTGGCTATAAATGACAAAAATATCACTGCATAATGGGGCATCATGATTGTTGGGACTCCTAGATTCTCAAGCGATTTGATTAGACGGCTAATAAATATTGCTTGATTGTTGTAATGTATGCATGTTTTTGGGTTTGAATAAGTGTATATTGGTTGGACTTTTCCTTGCTTTCACTCCTTACGTAGTTTCCATTTTCGATAAATGTGTTGTGTGAGGTTATAGTAATTTAGGCTTCCTTAACAGGGTTTGTCCATACTAACGTCATATTTTGGGGTGTGCTTGGAACAGATTATAAGACAGTGGACACATGTTAACACCAAGAATGGTTATGTTGATTTTGCATCCCTAATACAAGTGCTGTCTGTAAAAGGCATGCCTCATCTGGCTCAGGATGTGTTACTTGAAATTAAATCTGAAGGTTTTCTACCCAACTATTCTACTTTATCTGCTCTGATGCTCTGTTACGCGGATAATGGCTTTTCCCACCAAGCACATGCAATTTGGGAGGAAATGATATATAGTTCTTTTGTGCCTAATATTAAAGTAGTCTCACAATTAATTGAAGCTTATGGGAAGATGGGATGTTTTGACAAAGTAATCGAAATTATGGATGACTTAAACTCAAGGAATTCTGACTTATTACCCGAAGTTTACTCGCTGGCTATTTCTTGCTTTGGGAAGGGAGGGCAACTTGAATTGATGGAATGCACATTGAAGAAAATGGTTTTGAAGGGCCATTCAGTAGATTCTGCTACTGGTAATGCATTTATTAGATATTATAGCATATTTGGTTCTATCACTGAAATGGAGACTGCATATGGTCGCCTCAAAAAGTTTAGACATCGTATAGACAGAGGAGGAATCAAAGCAATGTCATTAGCATATATAAAGGAAGAGAAGTTTTATAATTTGAGCGAGTTCGTAAGGAATGTAGGTCTTGGCCGGAAAGATGTGGGAAACCTGTTATGGAACCTCTTGCTCCTTTCTTATGCTGCTAAATTTAAAATGAAAACCCTTCAGAGAGAATTTTTGAGCATGGTTGACGCTGGATTCCGTCCTGATCTTACCACATTTAATATTCGTGCTATGGCCTTTTCAAGAATGTTGTTGTTTTGGGATATCCATCTTACACTTGAACATATGAAACATGAAGATGTTGTTCCTGATCTTGTGACTTATGGTTGTGTTGTTGACGCATACTTGGATAGAAGACTTGGAAAAAATTTGAACTTTGCCCTTGACAAAATGAATTTGGATGAGTCTCCACAGGTGCTGACAGATTCAATTGTCTTTGAGGCCTTGGGTAAAGGAGATTTCCATTCAAGCTCTGAGGCATTTTTGGAGTTTCAGAGGAAGAAGAAATGGACTTATAAGGAACTAATTGCATTGCATCTCAAGAAACATCATCGGAGGAACCAGATTTTTTGGAATTATTGATTCCACACTCATGCAGAAATTTTATAACCAGCTAGGAAACTTTATGACGAGATCATGTATCTAGTTCCAATAATATTTATGGTTCGGGATCAGCACCTTGCACCTGTCCTTGGTCCTTCAAACCCCATTGTTGATTCACACCCTACAACGCACCATCTTCCTGGACACTGGCTACTGCAAGGTATTGCTCATATATCCTTCTTTAGTTCAGTACTGTTTCTTACCAGAAAAATATACATTTCTTTTGTTGTGAGTTATAAATGAGTATTTCTAAATAAGTGAAAATATGTACCATACTGTACAATGTGTACATATTATATATAAGGGAAGGCCTTGGTTCCTTCAATGTTCCATGTACTTTGTATATTTAGTTACTGTTCTTTTTTCTGGAATAAAATTCCTTTCTGTTAATTCTGAAGTTGTTTAGTGCTATCCTGATATTTCAAAACAGAAATATATACCTGAGTTGCAAGATAAGAACTCCGAAGAATAAAACATATTTCAAAGCTGAAATATATACAGGAGTTGCAAGATAAGTACTCCAATGATTTTATTCTTTTTGTGACTGGATAATAAGTGCTCACTGCGATGTCTTTGAACCTAAAGTCTGACTTAGTTTTCCAAAGGATTCCTTAAAGTACAAAAAATGGTCCGGACATTCACGGGACTATTTGGAGCTCATTCTGAAATGCTTGTTGCATTACAAGAAAATGACTTTGCTATTATACCCAAGGAACAAACTTTAGCTCATTGTTCTGCCTCCATGCTCTACTTTGTACATATCTCATCACTTCAATCTGCAAACTCCATGATACAAAAGCTTGTGATGATATCTATTTCTAAATTCATACAGTTTCATTTGGAGCACAATTTTTTTCTTGACCCATACCTTATACTTTATTTCCTGCAAGTATCATGTAGTAGTGCTTCAACGACTCCTTGAACTTGGATGTCCGGTTAGTTGTGGGTGACCCATGTACATAAGGTTTGGCATGTTGTCTTCAGCAAATGCTCTCAATCTGTTTAGCTCAGGTAAAATCACCTTACCTAGATCCGGTCTGTCCTTTCGCCTCATTTGTGCACATTGGAGAGATAACTTGGCAAACTTGAAGGCCTCATCCACGGGCCAATCTGGAACACCTGGGTCAAGCATTTCTTCAAGATTCCCATTCTCAATTGCCTGTTCAACATGATGAGTCAAACCCATTGGGGACTTGGCAGTGATCATTTGGAGCAGCATGACACCAAGTGAGTAAATATCAGATTTAATTCCAAGCATTCCAGTTTGCTGGTACTCTGGATCTATGTAGCAGAAGGTCCCAGCTGTTGATGTCATGTGATACTGAGTGACACTGTCTGCAATCGATGGAGGTACCAGTCTAGCCAGGCCCACATCACTAATCTTGCTAACATAGTTACGGTCAAGCAAAATGTTGTCTGGTTTTAGGTCACGGTGCACAATGGGTTCTGGCTTTGTTTGGTGGAGAAAAAGGAGGCCAGTGGCAATCTCTGCAGCAATTCGGAATCGTATCTGCCAAGACAAAGTTGGGGTATTACCTTGTTTCATGAGTCGGTCTTCCAGGCTTCCATTTGCCATATACTCATAGACTAGGCAACCATAATCTGGGCAAGCTCCAAGGAGGAGAACCATGTTCGGATGCCGAATGCAGCTTAGCACTTCAATCTGTAGTAAGAGGTACATCTATGAGTTTCAAGTGCATAGCTTGGTTAACATAGCCCCTATTATGGCAATTACAATTATCACAATATTGCTTCAAATTTGCAAAACAAGTCAGATTCCATGTGTATCTACATGGGTATTTATGATGGGGTGTGTACCATAAAACAGTGATAATTGTTTTCCTAATTTATTGGTGCATAGAGTTCCGACCTCTTGCTGAAACTGCGACCGTCCTTGAGCTGCATCTGGACGTAGAACTTTTATTGCCACTGGAGTATGATCCAAGTTACCTTTGTATACTGGCCCATAACCTCCTTCCCCAATCTTGCGAGATTCTAAAAAGTACTCAGTTGCCTTTTCGATTTCCTCAATCGTGTAACACCTGTAACTTACATTTCTCCCTCGTAAAGATTTTGGATTACTCTCATCATCCTCCATAGCTTTCATTTCTGCACTCCTCCTCTTTTGTGCTTCATGTTCTGCTATCCTCTGAGATGCTTCAGCAGCCTCCAATGCTGCCCTACACTTAGCTTTTTCTTCCTCTGCAAGTGCCAATGCAGCCTCCTCAGCAAGTCGTGCCTCCTCTAATCTTTTTTCTTCCTCAGTTTTCCACTTCTGGAGCTCTATAGCCTGTATAAAATATTATAGTAATAAAATATTTGCTAAAATCTTTCAAATTTGACTTCATATTAAGAACTTGTTTATGCATTCATGTTCTAATATAGTCAGTCTTGGATGTTTTGGTAGTGTCCCATACTCACCTTAGTGATTTTGGTTAGAAAGATTCAAGGAACCTATATTACTGATGAAATGCTAGATTTATGTGCATATGTGTATACATTTACCTACTGTCTCCATTTGGTTAAATCACTACATCAAGAAAGAGGGCATGAAACATTTAGTCTCAATGTTGGCATTGCTGCTGAACTTTTTTTAGTTTTTAGATGACAGCATAATGGAGTGTGGGTGTGCATATAATGTAGATCAATATTGAAAGTAATATCTATGGAACTTGTGGGCCTATTTTTTGGAAGTATGCATTTAATACCCTCTGATTTGCTGTGAGTGCTTCCTTGCAAGCTGTGCTGTACATGTCAATTGTTTGCTTGAGCTCCAACTTGAGCCTTCTCATCTCAGCTTCAATGTCTTCCTGTCAAATCCAAATAAATAAACGTTACCACACATACACATGTTTTTGTGCAAGATAATGAATGAAAGGGAATGAAATTTTCTGTTTTCTAGGCACTCCTTGATAAGGTTTGCGTTATCTCATCAATGTATTTAGAAACAGAGACACAAGTTATTGTTAGGGTTCAAAACAGCCTTTTTTTGTTGCCTTTTTTCCCTCTATTTAGAGTATGTAGAACTTTGTTTTTTGCCACTGGCATATGATCTGGAGAGTAAATAAAAGCTGGAAAGATCTTTGACAGTTGATTCAGCAAAAGAAAATTGATTTTTCTGTGTTTTGAAAACTTTCGGGAAATCTAGGGGGGCACTTATAATGGCCCCGGGCTCAGTACTTTTACTGTACCTCTGGTGAATATCTGCATGTTTAAATCTTCAAGTTGGTACAAACAAGTTTATGATTTGAAAGTATGTGTTAATTAATGAATGCTTAAGCTTGTTATAGAGGTATGACCCTTTTGGGACTTCATGGCCATACCGCGCTCTGTGATGACCATGATGACGTCTCCTCCTGTGGGTTTGAGAAGTCAAAATGTGAAGAAGTCATATCTACTGACTTTCCTGAGTATGATGATGCAAAGCTGCTTATGCTTTCATGATCTGAGCCAATTGACATCCGAGGAGGTGTTCCATGTCCTAGCTGATTGTCATTGTAAAAGGGAAACGCGCGATCAATGCTTGGTCTTCCACTACTCACATATGATATGTCAGTGTCTGCCAGGGATGGCTCATAAGATTTGTTAGCTGAAGGTCTGGTGAATGGTGACCTGTTCCAGTGATTATCAGGTCAGTTCTTTTAAGTATGAACATTCTTACAAGTTATGCTATTTGGTGGACATTGCATTTACATACTTAGTGAAGTACTGGGCATGTCATCAAGGGTACAAGAGAGTGAACAATGAAACAAAATGTAAGATTGGTAACTATATAATACAGTGATATGTGGTCACTAGTGAAGCTGCCTAAAAGCAGTAGAGCTCATTTCTGTGAGATAAATAGGATTTTCGTTTTTTGTGTGTTGATAGTATGAATTAGTAGTTTTTAGCCATTCATAATCTATGCATATCTCCTGGATAGTTAAATGTATAAGAATATAATTACCTAAAGTCAGAATCAATAGATGTGTTGCGGGGCAGAACTGGACTCCTCTCTGGTGATGTTGCTGTTATTATGGATGGATAAGATAAACTCAGGTGAGCATTTTCAAAATCCAGATAAAGTAGAAAAAATAAGATGAAGGTAAGAGTACTAAAATAGACCTTTTGGGCTTTGGTAGCGTCTGGATTGTATTGAATCTGAGTGCCTACTAGACAAATTGCTTGGTTGATTCTGCACCATGTTGCGAGGCTTCACAGGGGCTGCTCTTGTAGAAGTGCGCACAGATGATATCTTTCCTTTGTTGATGACATATACAGTGCAAAAGTCAGGCGCGCCTTTCGACACAAAACTAGGTATGTCAGTAGTTTTAAATCGCCTGCATGAAGATTTAGTCAATATCAGATTTTGTTCATCAATGGTTACTTGAAAACTCCATGTCTAGAAACAAAATGTAATCACCTCATAAAGCCACCCTTTGAAGTTGAACCAATAACTAAAACCTCAGTTGCAGATTTTGCAACATAATCAATTATTCCTTTCGCAATATCCACGTCCTCAATCATGACTTCGTTACAATGTATCTGTTGCAGAGATCATTCCTGGTTATCAGCAGATCATAATAAAAAAAATCGCACATTCTCTTTCTGTGAGTCTCTGATGGAACTACAATTTTTTGAGATGTATGCATAGCAAGAACCAATAGTGTTTATTATTCTGGGCAAATAGGTGTAGTATGGATAGAAGTAATGGAACCTACGTCTTTACGTGTGCAGAAGACACGGAATGGAAGGAACAACTCCTTGGCTTCACTCTCAAGCTGTTCCCTGTAGGCTCTTGCAGCAGTGTCATTAACATCACCTGTATTGGAAACAGAGATCCAAAGCAAGTAGAAGAAAGAAAAAACCCAACAGGAGTAAGTTTTGCTGATTCTGCTGATTAAGTTTAGGTCATAGATTTTTTAGCATCATCACATCTCCTTTTCTGTTGCTTAATGCATCTGAGATGATCCTGTTTATAATCATATGATTGATACACAAATTGTTCCATCCCATGAAATGATAATGCACAGAGAATTATCACTGTTTTTCTTGTTCATGACAAATTTTTGGTGGGGTGGAAAAGAGGACAAACCTGTGTCTGGAATTGATGATCCATTTTTTTTAACATGAAGAAGTGTAACATATTGACCCTTGCTGAGAAGATTATCCACAGTCCACTTCAGAGCATGTTGGCTTCCCTTGTCTTTATCGATCGCCACTGTGGTGGACTCTTCTCCTTTTAACATTTTTGGGTTCTGAAAAAGAACAAATGACAACCCACCACCCTTTGCTAGCTAGATTGTTCTTGCTCAGTTTTTTTTTTCTGGAAGAAAAAAAAAACCCTGTTTCCTCGTTAGCCTTAATCCAAAAAATATTATTTCGTTAGTGATCAGATATGGATGCTTTGAGGGATTAACCTCAATGCAAAACACAAAAATGCAGCCATAAACATGTAATTGTTTTCCCCTTTCCTTTGCCCCCCTTTTTTCTCTTCTCAACAGGTTGTAGTCCTGTTTCTAAATTAAGTTTGGTCTTGTTCAACCCCATGTAAACTACACCGAAAGAGATCCACACACAAAAATCCATTGCATTTTTGTGGTTGTTGTCCTCTCCCTTAATCAGCCCAAAAATAGAGTCCTGAAAATGAACCAGAAAACAGGTAGAACAGTCATGACTTATGGAAGAGAGAACATCTGTCAGTGAAAAATTTAAAAAATTGTTTCTCTTAATGATACCACTTTTGGCAGTGATATGCTATTACAATTACAAAGTCAATCTTATTATCAAAGAGTACATTTTTAAATTACTTCTGTTTATTTATAGTTATAACTAATTACATATGTATGCAGTGCACCATCCATATGATTTAGGTTTTCTGTCGTTTCTCTTCTTTAATTGTGAAAGAAAACATATTTTAGGCTTAGCAAATATATTTTAAGATTGTTTTTTTTTCCTGAACAACTATTTAGTTTGTTAAGAACTTATTGATTGGATCTGATTGTTTTTGCTGATTATGACTATTTCAAACATGTTAAAATAGAACTTGTAAAATTGTGAAGCATATGCTGCAATGCCTAAATGAACATAAGGTACTATATTGTTACAGTATCCTGGATGCTCCAATCTCTGAATTTTGATGTCTAGATTTTCCCTTTTAAAGCCATTTCATAGTTTTCAATATCACAGTATTTGGTAAATTTGCATCTTGTTTCTGTGACAAATTTAGCGTGTATAACTCAACCCCATTTGCTCGTATATTTGGCTTTTGCTAGTATTTCCGAACTTGTTTCATGATAAAATCTGACTAGAAACGGGGAACAAGTATATATTTTGTTTCCCACATATTTCACCAGACTTACCTGATTGCTGTAATGAAAAAAGATCGTTCATCTTGCAGACTGTATGGATCAGCTTTGCTTGGATTCTGACCTTGATGATTCGAGCTACTTGCCTTTGAGTTCTTAGACTTTTGGTTCAGTTTGGTTTTTTTTGCAAGAATCAAAAGGAAGCACTACCAGGCTTACCCTTACAAGGCAAGAATCAACATCATTTGCTGTTGGAAGATCAAAACGGTATGTGCTATTGTTGTGATCTTTCTCGATATTCAACACACTAGCGTGCACCATTTCTGTAAATATGAATGAGATATTCGTAATATACTTTTATTTCGATTTTACCTAGAAACATTGACAAAACTGTGAGTTTAACAACTTCTAACGATTTCAGTTAAATACAAGACTTGCCAGATTGCAGAACAAAGTACCCCTACTGCATTGTGTAAACCACTCTCTACTCAGTTAAAAATTTCTGAGAGAACACCAGAACTTGCCACCCCTTCTTCAGCTATGTGCTCAAATCTTCTCTTCTTGTTCATCTTCTTCGAAATCCCAGGTTAGCAAACAGAACCAGAAAAAATGGGAATGTCGTTAGGAAGGATTGTCCAGTCATGAGACCGAGTAGTCGCCGGACAAGCCTCTGGAAGATTTCACATCCCCTTCACTTCCACCATACGTTGTGAAGAAATCATCATCAGCACCCACTTCCTTAATTTCCTCAATCCTGTCCACAGCCTCCTTCATGTCCAGCCTCTTGTCTGAATCTCCACTACACGCTATGCCAACCCTCAAGAGCTTCAGTATCTCAACCTCGTTGTTCTTGCCCACCTTCATCTCCTTGTCTATCACCTCGTTGGTCCACTCTCCATGGAACTTAGATTGAACCCAAGTCAACAGGTCGTTGTCAGTATCACTCTTCCCCCGGTGCAAGAAGCTCGCTGGAAACCTCCCCGTCACGATCTCTATTATCAGTATACCCAGGGCCCATACGTCTGTCCTTTTCGTCACCCTCCCGTGCAGTGCGTACTCCGGTGACTTGTAGGCCACCATGAGTTCTTGGGCGGTCTCCTGGTTCACGACCGGGATCAGCCCATAGTCCCCAAGTAGGGGCTCGTACGCTTGGTTGATGAGGACGTTGGAGGATTTCAGGTGGCCATGGGGTGTGATCAGGCTTGCCAGCTCGGGGTAGAGGGATTCCAGCCCCTTTGCTACTCCTTTCACAATCTTTAACCTTTTTGGCCAATCTAGGCTCGGTACGCCTATAGATTTGTGTCCTGAAACAATGTAAATCAACTAAATTTAGTACTTTATTACCCTAAAGATTTGTGCCCCAAAACAATGTGCATAACATTGACATGACCCTTCTCAGATCTTTTAAAAGTGAGAGTCTCGTCTACTGAACTGTCCTTTACTTATAAGGACAACTTGAAATTACTAAAGATCATAGAACATTACCATGGAGACAAATAGCCAAGCTGCCTCGTTGACAAAACTCAGTGATCAAGAGCTTCTCTTCCTTTCTATAATAGTAAGCCACAAGAGGAAGCACATTAGGATGGCTCATCCTCCCTAACTTCCTCATATGCAGACCAAACTCTTCTCTGCTCACATTATTGAGCTGCTTAAACCTCTTGACAACCATAACCGGCCCGTGCAGCGCAGCTTTGTAGGACGCCCCAAAGCTGCCACTGCCTAGTATCTCAGCCGAGGCTCTGAGCAAGTCCGGGAGCTCGAACCGCCCCCTGTCCTCCCTGAGGAAGGACAACCTATGCTTTTCCAATGATCTGCTCGAGGAGCTGC
>JAYMSW010000200.1:0-27611 GCA_036897725.1 Erodium texanum
GCCAAACAGGCCCTAGCCCGGTAGGCCCCAAATATATTGTACTTGCGTTTTCTGGATTTTCTTCTCCACCTTCAAAAGCTATTCACCAGTCTCTCACTCTGTCTTCGCATTTTCGAACAAACCCTAATTTCACCTCGACATCTTGCTCCCCAATCGATCGTTTTCACCATGATTCCGTTGTCATCTCTGCCCGCGAAGCAGATTCGGTTTCTTCTGCACAGCCTCAACGACTCCAACTTCGACTCCGTCTTTCGCGAGCTCTGTCAGGTACTAAATTTCCACTCCGTTTCTCCATTTTATTCGCTTTCCGGAAGAATCCAGTCTCTTGCGTGGACCTTGATCTGCTCTCGAGCTCTTAGCTTTTGATGTGTGGGGCATCGGTTCTGGCTTTGTTTGATCGGTGAGAAAATGTGGGGGAAAATGAGTTCGGAGTGTAGGAATCTGTTTCCCGAGCTTGAATGTTTGTTAAATCAGCGTAATATTGCCGTGTATTTTTCAATAATCGTCGTTACGCAGAAATTTTTGTTATTAGAATAGGTGAAATGTCGAATCGAGAATATATTTTCAATCAGATACATTATATACGCACCCTACAGTTTGTTATGGTTGCTTCTTCTCATGGATTTAATCTTAACCTTTTTAGGCAAATGTATTGACTTCAAGTAGCCATTTTTTAGTGCTCAGTGGCACCTTTGTTTGGTAGCTAAGATAATTTAGGGGAAGAGAATAGTTCACTGTTAGAATTTGACATCCATATTGGGATGCTGGGTGAATGTATTTGATGATACATTGATACTATAGCTCCTTTTTTCATTTCTAGTTTTGTGGGGTGGCGGTTGTTTTATTACTCTTGACTGAATTTGAGTGAGGGGTGGGACTTTTGTCCATGAAGATATATTCTTGCTATTGGGGCCATATGATATTGGTTAATGAATCTCTTGTAAATTGACCCGAAGTTATGTTTCTTCTATTTCCACCAGTCTGACAGTGACATGGAAGTTTCTTTGTGGTTGCTGCATCAAACTATCTGCCTGCTATGTTTTTAAGTCATCAGTAATTACCTGTCTACTTCATATTTATGTGTACAAACTAATGGCCACTCCATCTTGTTGATAAGTATGGTTAGAAATTTAATACTTTCATTGATATATATTTGTTTACTCAGAAACTAACCCAACTTCTAATTTACCCCTAATTTATTTTACTTGCTCGATGCTTTCTACTGATAACTGATGTTTGTGTAATAAATAATTTATTACCATATTCACACATCAGCTACTGACATCACCTTCTATCTTTCTGGAAGTTTATTGAATATGGAATAGAGGGAAGCATTTTGCTGCTCCAGACTTGCTTGGATCATATGAATTTTCATGGAAGTGATCTGCAGAACATGAAATTGAAGCCTGATTTTTTAGCTGCAATCTTAAGATGTATGTTGAAACAACCAAACTTCAGTTCCGTGCTTTGTGAGGCTTTGAGAAGCAGCATGATTAATGAAAAAGTTATTGGAGAGCTCTGTAATGCATTACAGTTGTCAGTGTCTGAGAGAATTGCTGTTGGTCTTGCGTTGTCGGACTCTGAGGACTCTGAGATGAGAAAAAATGGTAGGTATCTAAGCTCTAAAGATAGTTTTCCCTCTGTTCTGCACAATGTTTTTTCTTCACTTTTGATGGAAGTCCTTGCATATTTGTTCCTCATGGTGACATGCAAATTGATGATTGTTTCTTAGGGCAAAGTTTTTGCTTGGGCCAGATAGAGGAGTTGTGTGGAAATCCTGACTCTGTTGATTCTGTGGAACAAATTCAGAACATTATTGTGTTTCTTTATCAGTCTGAAGGCATTGCCAAGCATGTTGATTCCTTCATGCAAATGCTGTCTCTGATGGAAACAAAAGATAAGACCCAGTTTATCCTAGCTCCGTTGCTTCTGGATGATGCACATGAGGCCAGATTCTCAAGGTTTCCATCGTCCTTTTTTTTACAAATTAGCAATAATTGTTAAGTTATTATGTGCTTGCTATCCTATATATTGCTCTGGTGGATTTGTCATAATAAATTTATATTTTCTGGAGCAGGAGTTTGGATTTGTTTCATGGCTGTAGTGAAAATGAATTTGATGATATTCTTGCGGAAATGGAAAGTGAAACAAGCATGGCTGATATCATGAGGGAACTGGGATATGGGTGCACAGCAAGTTCCTTACATTGCAAAGAGCTGCTGTCGCTTTTCTTACCTCTTTCAGAGAATACTCTCTCTAGAATACTTAGCACAATTGTCCGCACCCAGGCTGGCCTTGAGGACAGTCAAAATTCATATTCAACATTCTTTTCTGCCATCGGTAGCCCTATCACTTCTGATTCGTCCTGCCCAAGCTCATGGAATGTTGAAGTTCTTGTAGAATCAATTAAACAACTTGTAATTTCTTTGAGCTATTTTTATTTTCTCATTTTTTTTGCTTCATTTTAATGATAACTTGACAAGAAATGTGAAGATTGATGTGGATTAAAATTGCAGGCGCCTGAAACCAATTGGATGCTTGTTATGGAACATTTGGATCATGAGGGTTGTTACTTTCCCAATGAGGCCGCATTCTCTCTTTTTATGTCCATATATGCTCAAGCTTGCCAGGTAATCTAGCATAGCATTATACTAGGACATTTGTATTTGTGAATTAGCACTTACCCATGCAAATAATACACTTGCAGGATCCTTTCCCTCTCCATACCATATGTGGGTCTGTATGGAAAAATGTTGAAGGCCAGTTGTCTTTTCTAAGATATGCTGTTTCGGCCCCACCACAAGTATTTAACTTTGCTCATTCCAGCAGAAAACTAGTATGATCTGTTCCACTTCTAAGCTCATTCTGTTAATTTTGTTTGTTTAATGTGCAATCAATATGACACGTCATATCACTGTAGGCATATGCTGATGCAGTTAATGGCCACGAGCTTCCACTTGGACAAGCAAATGAAGCATGGTTGTCTGTAGACCTGCTGGAGGTGTTATGCGAACTGGCAGAAAGGGGTCATGCTAGTTCAGTGCGCCACATGCTTGAGTTTCCCGTTAAAAACTGCCCTGAAATTTTACTTCTTGGGCTAGCTCAAACTAATGTACTATTTTTTTTTCTATCTCTGTTTCATGTATTTTTTTTTTGTATTGATAAAATTGTGAAGATAAAATTATGTGTCATCCTTGCAGACTGCTTATAACTTCCTCCAGCATGAAGTGTCTTCTGCTGTTTTCCCAATGATAGTAGGTCGTTCCACGGGACTAGGTGTGGTTCTTCACCTTTGGCATTCTAACTCCAAGTTTGTACTGCGAGGATTTGTTGACATGATTAAAACTGATCATGGCAATTCATTGAGAATTTTGGATGTGTGCCAAGAAATTAAGGTAAAAACCTAAATTGATGTGTTTGGTCACACTTTTTGATATACTATCATGACATTGCTTGTTGTCATAACGTTATACTATCATGACATTGCTTTTGGCATAACGTTATACTATCACAATATTGCTTGTTGGCATAACGTGCTGTTCTATTTCTACTTCAATTCTAAAGCTTTTATGTTAGTGCCAATATTTGTTTCATCCTACAATAATTTTTATTTGAAGTTTTAAAATGGAGGAATAAAATAGAAGAATTTTGAGTTCTGTAGATTTTTAATACCTAGACAATTACAAGACTACAAAATCTCAAAATATTTTGAGTAAGAAAATAGAGTCGTCAACTTCCAGGGGAGTATAGAAGGTTCTATGAATCCCATGTGGTTTCAAAAGGTTAGAAGATGTGAGTGTAATCTTGCATGTGAAACACAATGAATAAAGAGGTGGTTCATGGTTTGGTTCGTGGTTTGTGGCTGAAGCATACATTGCTCTCTGCTGGACCAAGGGTAACCAGGATCAGTTGCAACATTGTCACAGACACTTGTACATATATGGGATAACAGATTCCAAGCAAGTGGGCCTTAAGGTAGAAGGAATCTTCTCCTATTCAGGTGGTTATGTCTGATGAGTGGCAGTTAAGGGAGAGACCGTGTGCTATTATTCTTAAAGCATGGAGTTCTGTATAAGTCTTTGTCTCACACATTAGTTTTCTTTCTATGTGTCCTGTCATTTTCAAGTGCTCGACCCCCTATGCACCTTTGATCAAGACGAAGACTAAAATCTGGGAGAAATGCTAGACAGATTTCATATATGTTGATAACTATTAATTGTGCTGGAGTGTTTTTATTTTTAAGATTCGATTTAGAAATCTTACTATCTCCTATTCTAACTGCTCGTAGTGAAATTATTGATTCTTGGTTCCTCTCTCTCTTTTTTTTAATGGCGTAGATTCTATCATCTCTATTGGAGCAAATACCTTTTTCCTTTAGTATACGGCTGGCAGCCAATGCTTCTCAGAAGGGATACATAAATCTTGAAAGGTGGTTGAATGATAATCTAAGCATGTACAAAGACCTTTTCCTAAAGGTTAGTATCCTTACATTTTTTTCGAGGTACTAGGTAGCAATTATATTGCGGGTTTATCCTTAATATTTATGAAGCAGAGCAAAATTAATGTTAATGATGTCTGTTTTGCATAACACCAGGAATGCATTGAGTTCTTAAAAGAGATTTCCTATGATGCAACTGATGATATATCTGCCAATATGTTTCAACATTCGGGTGCTCATGTGAATTTACATGCAGAGACAAGTTCATCCTTTTTTAAGGTTCTACTCTTGTTTGAGTTTATTATCTATCATGCACCATTTTTTGTGTTTCCGCAGTTACTTAATTCAATTATGCAGGTACTTCAAGCTAATGCAGAAGGGATTGTCTCTGACCAACTTTTTGAGGAACTGAAAAAGATGCAGCGACATTCTACACATGCTCATCCTAGATTGCAGAACAGTGCTGCTGCAGAGTCATTAACATCTGATGGAGATTCTGAAGGTGTAGATGTAGAAGCAAACTCTTATTTCCAAAATGTCTTTAATGAACAGGTGTCTGTTGATAGGACAGTTCAAATGCTTGCTCGCTTCAAGGACTCTTCAGAAAGAAGGTTTATTTCTACTCATAAAAGAATAATTGATACTGCATTGAACTTGTAGATGATCAGTTTCATTACTTGCTTTTTTTTTGCTCAAGTAATGTACTGTATAGTGATCCTTTTGTTTATTTGTGATCATGATGGCCTTATCCCCATTTTCTGTATGGATATTTGTGTAATATGATTATGATGCCTCCTTTTCACTTGTTTTCTTGTGCATAACTTTTATGTTTTTATTGTTACATGTGGGTATTGTTTTGAAACTTTATATTGTATATGTGCCGTTTTAACAATAATTTAAGTGCTGGTTTGCTGGTTGGTTATGATTCAATGTTATTATTTTTTACATCCAATTGTTGGTATTAATAACTTGTTTTATGTCATTCTTGCAAGCTGTTGCTATTTGGTAGTAAAGTTTATGTGTATTGAAATTCATTTACCAAGCCATATAGTTTTCTTGTGGTTCCAATAAAAAGGTGAACCATCGAGTCTCATTGTTTACTATTTTGTTTACTCCACATAGGCTTCTTGATGATTTAGTTTGTAATCCTGTACTTGAACATTATTATGTAACTTGAGGACTTTTATAAATTGACAGGGAGCAATTAATTTTTGAGTGCATGATACAAAATCTTTTCGAGGAATACAAGTTCTTCCCTAGGTATCCAGAAATGCAGCTCAAGATTGCAGCAACTCTTGTAGGTATGTATGGTTGTGGTATTTTAACTATTGTTTTATGTTTGAATAGATGTAAGTTCAGCTAAAGCAGTTAACTGCACCTTTATCATTAGTAGGGTAATATGAGCTTTCGAAGCAGAAAAATGGTTTGTCGCACCACTATGACCAAAATACTTCTGAAGGGCGTGCAACAAGTGTGTACATGTGAAAGTGTTCGCCAATCCCTTAATAATTTATTATATTAATTTTGCAGGTTCATTAATAAAACACCAGCTTGTAACACACTTAACACTTGGTACTGCTTTACGTAGCGTATTGGATGCATTGCGCAGACCAGCGGATTCAAAAGTTAGTGTCACACCATGGTTTCTTACTTATTTATGACATGTCTACATTGTTTGACATGTTTGATGGTTTTGTTTAGATATTTACTTTTGGAACTAAGGCGCTGGAGCAGTTTTTGGATCGTTTGGTTGAGTGGCCTCTGTATTGCAATCACCTTTTGCAAATATCTCATTTGCGCGCTACTCATCCAGAACTTGTTGCATTCATTGAACGTGCTCTTGCTAGGATTTCATCCGGCCACTCAGAATCAAATGGGGTCAGCAGTGCTTCTGCTGATCCCAACAACAGCTCCACGTTGGCTTCTTTGGAAAATGTAGAGGTAATAAATGAGCCCACTTATTTGACCAGTGTATCTACTTCCGTCTGATTCAGTGGTGTTATAATAGCAACTACTATTGTTATTATTAGGAGTATTTCTTTGTTCTCTACCTGTTGTTATGGAAGGTAAATGATTGCAGAATGGTCCACATGTTTTGAAATTCATTAAGTGTGTGGAAGCTGGACTTCACTGTCTTCTTCATTCTTTCTGACTGTGTGACCCCTTGATAAACATCTTGAGGCCTCCACCCATCAGCTTGTGCTTTTGGGATGGAGCAGCCTTTAACATGGTATCAGAGCATTGTTTGGGTTTGTGTATACTTCATGGTCATACATTCTTGGTCCATGTTCGAGGTCGGCCCCACGCGAGGGTATGTGTGTGTGACCTCTTAATAAGTATCTTGAGGCCTCGACCCATCAGCTTGAACTTTTGGGATGGATTGGTCTTGGACACTTGATGTATTTTACAGTCTTTAATATTGTAGGTCAAATCCTTTTTTTACTCTGTAGATATATTATGAATTAAAGCCCTATTGGATAATGTTTGGATATATGGTAACTGTTGCAGATGCCTGATTCGTCGTGGCAATTATTGGGATCTAGAACCACACAGCCTGCGCAGATGCAGCAACTTTCTTCTCCACTTCAGATGCAACAGAGACATCAAGGATCTCTTGGAGACAGGCATAAGCCGTCTTCAACTTCAGTTAGTTACATGAAACCTCTTTTACCACCCTCACACCAATCTTCAAGTGTTCCCATGAGTGATGCAACCAGTAGTCAAAAAGTATTCTCTGTTCTGTATAATTATTATTATTTTTGACTGAGTTTCCTTATCTTATCCTATTCTATTTTATTTTTCTTATTATCTATCCTCTGGTACAGTTGTCTCTATCTTCAGCTCAATCAGCATCATCACAGAATGTATCAAGTGTTCCAACATCGTTGTCCTCATCGCCTGGTTTTCTTCATTCTTCAAGAGGAGTCTCATCCACTAGTATGTAGATAATGCCTTTTTCTCTGAGTATCTGTTAGTTCCAGCTGTTTCCAAGAAGGAATCTGAACTCCTTCACTTTAATTCCTTATATCTGATTCCTAAAATGGCCCATATCTGCAGGCATGCTCCGGCCGTCTTCATACAATACAGGGTTTGGTTCTGCTTTGAATATTGAAACACTCGTTGCTGCTGCTGAGAGAAGGGATGCTCCAATTGAGGTATCTATTTGTTTGTTTATATTTGTATGTTTATCTTCTCTGGTGAGAGAATATATTTTAGTTGAGATGTAGGAATCTCCAATATCTGGAAATTTGACTTACTGCATGCAGTTCTGTGCATGTACTAGGCCTTGTGCATGCTGTTTGCTGAAATATGAAACTTTCTGTAATCAATGATTATGTTATTTGCATATCAGCACGTGCACATGCTTCATTCTCTGTTTTTTTTTGCGTATCCATGTGATAGTTTCTTGGTTTGGGATCATTTAGAAAATATGTCACCTTTCAATATTCTGATTACTGACTGGATTATTTTTTTTCATCATCTCTTTGGATACAGGTCCCTCCGTCAGATATCCAGGACAAGATATTATTTATGATCAACAACATATCATCCTCAAACCTTGATGCGAAGGCAAAGGAATTTTTTGAGGTTCTATCTGAGCAGTACTATCCATGGTTTGCACAATACATGGTGATGAAAAGGTTGATAAAATTTCTTTATCTGGGATTTTGAGTTCCATGTTTACCTAAGCAGCTGTGGAACTTTTGGCCTATTTAGTCTAACCTGGTTGCTAAAATATTCATTTACTTGTCAGAGCAAGCATTGAACCCAATTTCCATGACTTGTACTTGAAATTTCTCGACAAAATTAATTCAAAAACGTTGAATAAGGAGATTGTTAAAGCTGCGTATGAGAATTGCAAGGTTTGTACATGACATTCTATATAATGCATGATTGCCTCGTGGTTGTTACTGGAAATGATTGGAAAGGGAATGCATGTTTCAGGTTCTTTTGAAGTCTGAGCTCATAAAATCAAGTTCTGAGGAGCGCTCTTTGCTGAAAAATTTGGGCAGTTGGCTTGGGAAGTTCACTATAGGAAGAAATCAAGTACTTAGAGCTCGAGAAATAGATCCTAAATCTTTGATCATCGAGGTGATTATGATGTGAAATGTTATGAATATATCTTGATTGCCTTTCTTTATCAAGTCATCTGAACTTTCACCTTTTCTATGCCCAAAACACAGTCTTCTAAAGTTCTAATGAAATTTATGATGAACAAAAAGTGCAGCAAAGTTACTGCATAACAGAATGATAATATGACCATCAATATTGTAATTTCCTGATTTGAATCGGTTATTAAAACAATTGTCTCTAAAGTGATTGGTTTGTTTGGAGAAAAATGCTGAAACTATAGATCAGACACCCTCTATTTTTTTTTCTTCCAAAACCATGTTGTTTATGGTGGTAGTTTAAATATAGAAATTAAGAACATATTATGATGCTGTTTTGTTAGATTCCTCATCTGTGAAAAGTTTTTCAAAATCAGTTTTATTATGTTTGTTTGTGATAAGAACTAAATTTCACACCGTGTGAAATAGTAATATCTGACTGACGTAAAGGAAAGTGAAAAACCCAATTGTGAAGTTGACCTTTTAATTGTGAAGGTCGGCCCAATATATGGAGTCCGATGTTAAAGTTCTACAGTTTGCAACTATAGTATTACTCTGGAAAATGCATCTATATATGAGGAGCACATGTTAGTCACATATTATATTTAGTCGTACTATATATCATTTTTTTTCTTGACTCTTGTACTTCTTTCCACATTGGAGCAGGCATATGAAAAGGGACTTATGATTGCTGTTATTCCATTTACCTCAAAGGTATGCCTTTGCTAGCAAAAAAATGTCTTCAATATTTGATGTTTGTGATATTTAGTGGCCTGAACTTGCTACAGATTTTGGAACCATGTCAAAGTAGTCTTGCGTATCGGCCACCCAATCCTTGGACAATGGCAATTCTGGGTTTGCTCACTGAAATTTATGCATTGCCAAATTTAAAAATGAATCTCAAGTTTGACATTGAGGTATGTAAACTTTGACTAAATTTATATGTCTTTATTCTTTCCTGCTACTTCGATGTTATAATTTTGACTGCATGAATCTTAAGTAGTTCTTCTACATAATTGTTTTTAATTAATTTGTTTCTAGGTCCTTTTTAAGAACCTTGGTGTTGATATGAAGGAAGTAAAACCAACTTCTCTTCTCAAAGACCGAGAACGTGAACTAGAAGGAAACCCTGATTTTTCCAATAAGGAAGTATCTCAACCACAAATACTTCCCGAGTTAAACTCAGGAATCATTTCATCATTAAATCAAGTGGATCTGCAGCCTGAAATTGTCAATTCATCTCATCCTAGTGGCCATTTAAATGTATTGTCCCAGGTTTGTAACTTCCAATCTTTTGGTTGCTGGTTATATTCCATTGTTTTTGTTTATTGATGTTACTTTGCTTTCTGGTTTTAGTACCCTACTGGGCTTCATCTTGCTCCGGGTTCATTGGTGGAGGATGAAAAGATAGCTGCCTTAAGCATTCCAGATAGGCTTCCTTCTGGTCAAGGGCTATCACAGGTTGCTCCAACACAGTCACCATATTCTGTTAGTCAGGTGCGGTGTTGCTTTCAAATGCTATTAGAATTTGGTTACTCTTGTTCTTTGCTAAGAAGCTATCTTATCTGTTTGTGCAGCTCGCTTCTCCAATTCCTAATATCGGGAACCACATCATCCTGAACCAAAAACTAAGTTCTGTTGGCATTCAATACTTTCAAAGGTTTAAATCTATCTGTTTATGCTTACTATTCGAAATCAATGGTAATCCTGCATATATCTTTACCTTAATGATTGTAACAGAGTTGTTCCTGTTGCTATGGAGAGGGCAATCAAAGAGGTTATGTCACCTGTTGTTCAACGCAGTGTTGCAATAGCGATTCAAACTACAAAAGAACTTGTACTTAAGGTTGGAATAGCTATAGGCTCCGTGCATGTGCTATTTAATATTTTGGCATTCAAATGGAGAATGTGTCTTTTGATACGCTGGATATGATTGTAGGACTATGCCATGGAATCAGAAGAAACCCGCATATATAACGCTGCCCATTTGATGGTTGCTAGTCTGGCAGGAAGTTTAGCTCATGTCACATGCAAGGTTGCTAGTTTGATAACTTTTGAGTTTCCTAAATAGATATCTTGATTTTGGTTTTATATTTTGAAGGTCACTTTAAATCTGGTAAGTTTATGCTGGTCAGATCTAACTGTAGATTTGTTTTTAGGAACCCCTTCGTGCTTCTATATCAAGTCATCTTAGGAGTTCATTTCAGAGTATAAACATTGCCAGTGAACTTCTTGATCAAGCTGTTCCCCTTGTAATGAATGATAACCTCGATCTGGGTTGTGCAGTAATTGAAAATGCTGCCACGGAGAAGGTATCTTACCTTTTTTCTGCTTATATTTATGCACCAGTTACATACTTTGTTGAATGTTATAATTTAAGCTTTATATTCAGCATATTGCAATTCTTTATTTCTGAATGTAGCGCTTACTGTTTCTTCATCAATGCAAATTTCACACTTCTGTTGTTGATGCGTTTTTCAAACTCAGATATCTATTGAACATTGAGGTGGTAGTTGTGCCCAATGGCTATGAATTACTGCATCTATGATAAAGCATGCATATTTAAGGATTCACGACCCATGCAAACTTTCGGTTGGTGATAGTGGGATGCATTTGGATTTTGCTTGTATGAATTAGAACTGAGTAGGAAATCATGTTGTTCTTTATGTGTGATGTTGCTGAAAACAGATTTTGCCTAATGATCAATGTATACAATGCGCTGTTTGATGCAATTTCAGGCATTACAAACTATTGATGGTGAAATAGCTCAGCAACTTTCTCTTAGAAGGAAACACAGAGAGGGGGTGGGTTCTTCATATTATGATGCAGGTGTTTATACACAAGGACCTATGGGTGTTTTACCGGAGGCTCTCCGCCCTAGACCTGGCCACTTGTCCCATTCCCAACAGCGTGTGTATGAGGTAGTAAAACCCTACCTTCTAAATGATGTATGTGCAGGTTCTCTATATTCACTTTATTCTCAATTTTGTCATAGGATTTTGTCCGGTTTCCATGGCAAAATCAATCTGGCCAAAGCTCCAACGCTGTGCCTACTGGCCCACCCGCAACATCTAGTGGTTCCATCAGTTCTGGCTTGTCTCGTGCTTATATGTCATCTACAGGACAGCTTAATCCTGGCCTATATTCGTCTGGAGTTGGAGCTACAGTTGCACAACCTTCCATAGATCTAATTTCAGAGGAGATGGACCCTGGTTCTGCACAGCTTCTAAGGTGGATTTGCACTATATTTACATTGCTCCCAATGTCAGCTTTTTTTTTATCTATCCTTATAACATTTTCTTTTCCTTGGAATAGTGGGTCCACACGTGCTGGGGTTATTGATGGAGTCAATCCAAATGGTGCGAAAGCCAATAATTCTATTTCTTCATTTCCTTCAACTGCTGCTGCCCCTGAAGTGCAGCCAGTGGATATCTCTGGTGCTGTTAAAGTGAGCATAGTTATACTATTATGTTTGTTCTTATTTTATTGATTTTCACTGTCATTGCCTCATGTCTTTTACATCATTCTTGATTGGTGTACAAGGAATTGGGGGCTACCACTCTGCCATTGCCTACAACTTCTACAACGGAGCACCTGGGTAGTGGCATATCAGAACCCTCATTGCTAATGGGTGATGTGTTGGATAAGTATCAAATTATTGCACAAAAGGTAGTCAACGGAATTTCTTAGCACACTTTATTGCTTACCAGGGATCCAGATTAGCAGTCTTCCATGAATGTGATAATAATTATGATGGAATTTCTCATAGAAAATGTTGTATGGGTCCAACTTCCAAATTATGGTGGTCCATATACTGATGTGTTTTCAAGATACCATACGTAATTGCACTGCTGATATACTGTGCTTGGCATTTGTTTTTGTGGCATTTCATTTCATTTCATTTGTTTTTTTTTTTTGCTGAATGGATCATTATATTTTTTAGCATAATACAAACATTTTTTTTTCTCCAGTTGGAAACATTGGTGGCCACGGACTCTGGGGAGGCAGAGGTCCAGGTAGTTATTTATTTTATACTTTTTGCTCGTGCACCTATGAGTGTAAGAATAGTAATTTTTTTTGTTCTTTGTTTTTGATCGACTGGCAATTGGTTTTCAGGGAGTTATTTCTCAGATTCCTGAAATTATACTTAAATGTGTTAGTCGAGATGAGGCTGCACTTGCTGTTGCTCAAAAGGTATGCATCCCTACACTTGGAACATGTGTGATTATATTCAATCTTTTTTCTTGTTCTAACAATAACTCAATTGGACAGGTGTTTAAGAGCTTATATGAGAATGCTTCCAATAATTTACATGTGGGTGCTCATTTAGCAATCTTGGCTGCCATTCGTGATGTTTGCAAACTTGTTGTCAAAGAGCTCACAAGTTGGGTATGTTACTATATTTGATAGTCTGCAATTGCTTATTTAGTTTTGCTTTTCTCTTTTCCTACTATTTACATGGTTACCATTTCAACTTTCATGTCTACAAGCATGTTCACATCTTTTTCTATTCTACTTTGTTTATAGATTTTTTTTACTTAAAAGTACGACAGGAGAACAATATTTTTCATGTTGCTGGTAATATTAAGGATTTTTGGCGGAGTTTGGATAAATTTTGGATGGGAATTGGAGTGGGAATAAACCCTCTTTTGTGTGTAAATTGGAGGAAATTCAATTTTTTTGTGATCTCTATTTCCATTCTTATTCCCTGACAACACCTTATTTTTATTCCCATTTGGGGAGATGGGAATCAGTATATTAGGCTAAATCATGCACTAATTAAGGTGGTTCTTATTCCCCGATGCTTATACTAACTCTAACTTCTCATTGAAACAAAAGTTCAACAACCTGATCGACCCATGTGCTTGTAAACTGTAATGGTTATTCATCCAATGAACAGTGTCCTTGGTAATTCAGCTGTGATTATCATTCATGTGATTTTCATTTTGATTCAGAAGAGTATGATTTGCTCCATTGAAAGATATAAAAGTTAAGTGTTCACTCAAGCATAGTTTTTATGATTTTCATGGTTGTGGTGTGATTGCAGAATGTAGGACAGAGAAAGTGCAAGTTTGATTTACCCATGTTTTGGATGTAAAGGGCCTTTATGTTTTCCTTGGTGTACTATTTCTACTATGTTTTCACCCATTATCATGATCCCTTTATCCAGGTAATTTATTCAGACGAGGAAAGGAAGTTTAACTCAGAGATCACTGTTGGTCTCATTCGGAAGGATCTTCTGAATCTTGCAGAGTATAACATGCACATGGCAAAGCTTATTGATGCTGGAAGAAATAGTATGTGCCCATTTCCTTTTCTTATAAAGGATAGTACTAAAATATGTACTGAGTTAACTAGTGACATATAATATGCAGAAGCTGCTACGGAGTTTGCAATATCTCTTCTTCAGGCCTTGCTAATTCAGGAATCAAGAGTCAGTATATCCGAACTTCCCAATCTTGTTGATGCATTGGCAAAGGTATGAATTATCCATAGGAGTTAACATTTTTTATTTTCTTCGGAAGAAGTTTATGTGAAGGTTTTGTATATTCTACAGCTTGCATCAAGACCTGGATCTCCTGAATCTTTACAACAGCTGGTTGAAATTGCTAGGAATCCTGCTTCTAATGCAGCAAATCTTGCTGGGTTTGCCATCGGAAAGGAGGATAGAATCAAACAGTCTAGCGAAAAGAAGGTTGTTAGATTATTGGCTACTTGTAACTAACTGTCGTCATTGCTTCATTATATCTGTGGCATAGAATTGAACAGTCTTCCTTCTAAATACAGGTTGCTGACCGCCCCCTAGCAAGCAGAGAGGAAAATAGCAGTGCGGAATCTGGGACTGCAGACCCTGCTGGTTTTCGTGATCAGGTATTTGGATGTGTATGAACAAGGAAACATGTCCCCTTTTGTTTAAATACAAATGAAGCACTAGGGCTGCATTAAACTACATATCTTATATTCTGGATGTGATGCTGATATGCATGGTCAGTATGTAAGGATCATAATACTATGAATTTATTGCTAATCTTAGTATGTTTATATGTTGTAGGTTTCTGTGCTGTTTGCTGAGTGGTACCAAATATACGAACTTCATGGCACAAATGGCCCTGCATGTACACATTTCATCTCACAATTACAGCTTAATGGTTTTCTGAATGGGGATGACATGTCAGATCGTTTTTTCCGTCTTCTCTTGGTTAGTATCCATTTGTCTTTCCCTATTTCAGAACCCAAGTGCACATGTTTCTTGTTATTCACAAAAAAATGTTTCATCATTTGTACTTTCAGTGATGAAGCTCTAGAGCTCTAGAAAGTTCACACAAAATGACCAGTTCCATATGATTTTGCTTTACAAAATAATATTGATTTGTTTCAGGAACTTTCTGTTGCACATTGTCTGTCCTCTGAGGGGATTAGCTCCAGTTCTTTCTCAGTGCAGTCACCTCAAACAGCTCCAACACTGTCATTCCTTGCTATTGATGTATATGCAAAGCTTGTTGTCTTGATTCTTAAGGTGTGATTGGATTCTTGACTCTTTTATCTTTTCTATCTGGTAGTGTCCACATTTTTGTGGTTTTTATTTTTACTAACAGATCACTCAAGTTAAATTTAATTGTATTGTGACTTGTGCCAATGTCTAGTGGTGATAGTGCTTGTATATACAATGTTTTTTTTAATCTTCTCCCGCCTAGATAATTGTTACTCTGAGGCTGCGTGGAGGGCACTTATTTTGTTTTTTTCCAACCAAATGTATTATAAACTGGTTCCCTAGCTTATCACGTGTTTCATTCTTGTTAGTATGGTGTGATGGAGCAAGGACCAAGTAAACTTTTCCTTTTGCCGAAGGTTGGTATTCTAATTGGTTGCGCCTATTTATGCTTATATTTTTATTGGTCCTTCTATTGTACTCAGTGTTCTTTTTTTCTTTTTTTTATGTTGACAGATATTTGCAGTTACTGTAAAAGTTATTCAGAAAGATGCAGAGGACAAGAGGGCATCTTTCAACCCGAGGCCATATTTTAGGTTGTTTATAAACTGGCTTTTTGACCTTGTTTCCCCAGATGCTGTCCTAGATGGTGTCAATTTTCAGGTAAGAGCTTTCTTCTTCTTCTTCTTCTTCTTCTTGGTTAACTCAAGTTGCTGTTTTTTCCCCAGATCTTGATTGCTTTTGCAAATACTTTCCATCAATTGCAACCTCTTAAGGTTCCTGCATTCAGGTTAGCATATTCCATTAAGATGTTACTTAAATGTAATGCATGACATTCATGATTTTGATAAAAAGGTAGTTTGAAGTGAATGCGTCTGCTTGTGGAATTTCCAAATGTCATGATTACAATTATTTATTTGTGATATTATATTATTAACTCTTCGCTGAAATGGTTGAACTATGTTTTTGCTTTTTTGTCTATTTGCTAATGCTTCACTCCTTTGATTCTTATTTGATCCTAGTGCAAGTATTGTTTGATGGGTAGTAACTAGATCAATATATTGCAGCTTTGCTTGGTTGGAGCTGGTGAGCCACAGGAGTTTTATGCCTAAGCTATTAACTGTGAACCCTCCAAAAGGTTGGGTTTGTATTCAACGTCTACTGGTGGATTTGTTCAAGTTCATGGAGCCATATTTGAGGAATGCTGAACTAGCAGAACCGGTCTGTCTGTTAGATCTTTCCCTCCTTGATATCAAACCTCCTTGCTGTACTTCTCTGAAAGTGGTGTCCCTTCAACTTTTTTTGTGCAGATTCATTTCCTCTACAAAGGCACTTTGAGGGTGCTACTTGTCTTGCTTCATGATTTCCCCGAGTTTCTCTGTGATTATCATTTCAGCTTCTGTGATGTGATCCCTTCTAGTTGCATTCAGATGCGTAATGTTATCCTCAGTGCATTTCCACGTAATATGAGGCTTCCTGACCCTTCCACTCCTAACCTCAAGGTAAATGGTTTCCTTCATTTCCCAGATATGTTAATTTATGTTAGTTTTGTAGATAATTTACATGTTATTTTTATGACAGATTGATTTACTACCAGAGATTAACCAACAACCACGCATATTCTCAGAAGTGGATGCTGCCCTCAAAGCTAAGCAAATGAAATCTGATATTGACGAGTATCTCAAAGTAATTTCACTCTACTTTACTAAAAAAGTATTTATGAATTGGAATTGGCTTTGTCAGAGCAAGTAACAGTACATCATTTGTATTTTTTATACATAAAAATGTTTTTTGTTTAATAACTTATAACCATTATGCAGACAAGAAATCCGGGTTCCTCATTCCTGTTAGAGCTGAAACAGAGATTATTGCTGCCACAGAATGAGATAAATCAGGCTGGTACACGATACAATGTGCCTTTAATCAACTCCCTTGTACTCTATGTTGGGATGCAGGTATTAGTGATGTTTCATTATTCAATTACGATAATTGTTGAATGTTTTTCAGGGATGATACTTTTGGTGAAGCACATTAGGACCATTCTTTTTAATACTTATAATGCTTTGTGGGTATCAGTTGCTAAGGTACTCAAGTGGTAGCATTTTACTCATAGATAGTTACCTTCAGGACACTTGTTCAAGAACACCCATTTTAGGGACACTTATTCTGGGTAGTTTATTTCAATTGCAAACCGCTCTCTGCAATAATCATCTATGTTGTACTGTAGAGCCTTTGCAAGTCTTTTACCTCTTCTTTTACAAGATATCGAATGTGTAGTTTCATCTACATCTCTATCTTTTATTTTGCAGACTATCCAGCAACTACAGACAAAAGCTCCTGCATCACTTCCACAACAGATGGCTCATAATGGTCCTATAGAAATGTATCTGACAGGTGCCGCTTTGGGTATATTCCAAACCCTAATTGTGGAGCTGGATACTGAGGGTCGCTACCTATTCCTGAATGCAATTGCTAATCAACTGCGCTACCCCAATAACCATACACACTTCTTTCTGTTTGTTCTCCTCTACTTGTTTGTGGAAGCAAACCAGGTCAGCTCTCTTCCTTGCTAAGCTAACAGAATCAAGATTTCTCTGCCTCCGTTACTTTCATCATGCACTGTTATTGAATAACAGTGGAAGAGGATATTACTTTTACTTCTCGCTGCTAACCAATTTTGGTAGTCGTATTAGTGTATACGAGTAGTATAAATCTACATACCAATACTTGCTTGGCCAACTGGTCAAGCACTTGAACTTGGGTCTATGAGACCAGTGTTCAGGTCCCAGCAGCGGTATTTCTGAAGTCTTGTTTCTCTCCAACTTCGGTTGGGCCTCTTTGATCTGCCATCATCTCTTGTTGGGTCTAGTGGCAAAAGTAGACCTCCCTTCTATAAAAGGGATGGTGTTGAGCCCATATCTTCGTACATTTGGATAATTGCTGATTAAAAAAGTTAAAATCTCGGTTTTTTTTTTCAAGATTGGATTGAGTACAATATTATTGATGATAGTGATGCTTGTGAATGCAGGAAATAGTCCAGGAGCAGATAACTAGAGTGTTGTTGGAGCGCCTAATTGTTAATAGGCCTCATCCCTGGGGTCTCCTGATCACGTTCATCGAGCTTATCAAGGTAAGTCATAGTCTCTTTATATAAATTAGAGTCATTTATGTTTGTCATTGACCGGTTTGATTCTACAATATGCAGAACCCGAGATACAACTTCTGGAGTAGATCTTTCACAAGATGCGCACCAGAGATTGAGAAACTTTTCGAATCAGTCTCAAGGTCATGTGGTGGCCCCAAACCTGTGGATGAGTCTATGGTGTCTGGCAGCATATCCGACAGCTTGCATTGAGTTGTATCATTTGGTTTATATAAATTATTGTAGAAAATGTAGAATCTTAAATGCTGTCCTTTAGGTAGGTTGAATAAATAGACACGTGTCCATGGATAATTAGTGAGTCTCATTTTACTTGGTCAATCAGAGATTAATATAAGCTAAGCTTGTTGTGATGCCATAGAATTTAGAAATCAGAACAGCACTCGGCTTCGCATCATGTCTAAGCTTGTTGGCTAAGCTAAGCTAAGCTTGTTGTGATGCCATAGAATTTAGAAATCAGAACAGTACTCGGCTTGGCTTTATGTCTAAACAGAGACATTCGAAGATGACTACAGGAGCAGTCCGAGCAGTCCGTTGAATAAGATAGTCGGTTCTGTTTGATCTTGAGGTTAATGTATACTTCTCATAATAGCTGATTGATTTGTGCATCTCCTGAGTAGCCGTGACAATAATGAGGTTAGTGTATAACGCTAATGGAAAGCAAAGTGTGCTAGTATAAGAACCATAAGATGTACTGTTACTATATCATATTCCATAGCATTTGTAAATGCATTTCAATTCTGAGCATATCTTCTCAAAAAAGAGTAATAACCACTGTTGATGTCTGAAGATGATGAAAGCTGTTCCACAAGTCATTTTCTTTTCAGGTGGAAATGAAATGAGCAGTCCAGCAATGCCATTCCTTTTGCCCATTCTACAACATGGGTGATAAATTATCCAGTCATGTTTGTGTTTCTCCACAAAACACACTTTGGGCTTGTTCGTTCTCGATATGCAATGCAATTGCATGGGCTGTTGTTCACAACAAAGGAGGTGCATACAACTTGGCGTTATGATCCTTCAGCATTTGTCTGCTTTTTTTTTTCTTCACGAAACCGGCCCTTCTCCCATCTCTGCACACAAGCAAGAAAAACTGAATATTCAAATGTTTTCCAAATTTTTGAGCTAGTTAACCATCTAATGTTGTCCATCTATTCGCCCTGTGTAGACAAGGATTAGGCGTTTTTCCTAGTTTACAACCATTACATGCAAGTGATAGAAATGGACAAATAAATAGGATGGGGTAAATGCCTGTAGAGCTCGTAACTGTGATTCTTCAACATTACTTTGTTCGGTTTGGATCTCCCCCAAAGGGTTCTCACACGGGCCAAAGATATCTGAATCTAATAGGTTTGAGGTGATGGAGGAGCTGGATCAGAAAAAAAGGGATTGTAGTTGTCCAATAGCTATCAATAAATTAAGGGATTGCAGTTGTCACGTGAGAGGCATGATTTGGTGAACATGAGTTCAATTTGGGAAGGGCATTTCTGCCATTACAAGGAAAATAAGAAATTCGTGCTTCTCACATGACTTCTTATTTAAGAGAACCGTGACTTTTTTAGAGTTTTTGCAACAATTTCATACTTGAGGGGGACTTTCTGCAACACCATGTAAGAAGATGGGGAGTTTTTGCACTTTTCCCTAAATTATGTAGGGTATTGTCACCATAGAAGGCCATATACTAGTAAATAGTAATATTAAATACAAACAAGGAACCAGACAACACTGGATCTCCACCTACACAAGCAAAAGATTGATGAGTTGAATATACAGTACAACGACATCTCATACCTGTAGGTAGTCAAGCCAACATCTGCATGTAATCTACGGCTTAGTGTTCTCATTGGAGACCGATGGATTTCCCTGCTCAATACACTGGATGGGAAAAAAAAATCCCCTGCTCAATACACTGGATGGGAAAAAAAATCATTTGTTAAGTAGACAATTGGAATTATGATGTAGAATCCTTTCTAAGATTTCAAACCAGGTTTAAGGGTGTTCATAGAAAAATAAATACAATGACCCCCTTAGTATGCACTTATCGTCTTATAAATACGGCTCATTCAGCGATATGTATTTATTTGATTTTCACATGCAACAATGCCCTTGGTAATGACCAGTGAATGAGAAAAATGAAATATTCACATTTTCACCAGGATCAAGAATGGAATAAAAAAACCACAATATCATCCAAAGTGTGGGTTGTTTCTCAAGATTCAATCTAATCATAAAGTTTGCAAATTAAACATTTCAGAATGTCATTATACCTGAAGCAGATATTCATGCAGCCAATCCAACGTTTGGGGGAAAGTTGTTGCTGAAATATTGACTACTGTCAAACCCTGTTCCAAGAAACACAGAATAGGAAAACCTATAAATACAGAAGGATTGATTGACAACAAGGTACAGTTCCAAATGACCTGTTTGTAGGCTTCATTTTTCTTATACATTAATAGTATGTCACTGCCTACACAAAGGGATTTCTTTCTAATACCAATCACATTAATAGTATGTCATTTCTCATTTCATATTTCATGGTATCAGAGCCTTCTTCGTCTCAATATGTTCTACTGGAAAACATTGTTGTCTTTGGGCACTGGTTTTGGGTGAACTTTCTTTTCAGTGCCTTTTATGTATCCCCCCCTTTCTCTACAAGGCATAGAAATACAGAAAAAATATAGATTGTCTTTTTCCATGTGTCATCTTCAGTATCCAGCCACAATATAGGGCTCTGACTGCTCATCTCCTGGCATCACCAAACTTCAGCAGTCACAATTCAACGTGTTGCTTTGAAAAAGATTTTGGTCTTTCTTCCCCTCCTCTTCAATACCTAGGCCCTAATCATCCACATCTCAGTTCAGCCAAGATTGTTCTTTCATCACTGAGCCTTGGCTACCTGATTATACAACTTCTTTCTTCCCTTTATTTTGTAGACAATATATGTCTTTAATTTAATAGAAAATAACCCTCCACAAAAAATGATTAAAAGAGAGCAACAATGATAACACAGTTCCTTCATACTGACATAATAGTGCAACAATTTTACTTATCCAGTTGGAGTTAGTTTATTTCCTGTTGCAAAGTATTTCCTATTCCTAGTTTCCTATTACCTTTTCCTATTTCTATGTTGCTTAGTATTAATATATTTCCTATTTAGTATAAAGTTAATCCCTATATAAAGGGATGCTCTCATTGTATTGAACAAGAATCGATCAATTTCAGAATCAATAATACATCATATTTTAGAATTCAACATATCCGAAAGAATATAAATGAATAAACATACCTGTGACTTGAATTTGCAAATGTAGTCCTGAATAGTTTTTAAGTTGGCTACAACTTATCTTTATCCTGTAAAAATAAATATAAAAGCAAAACAGAGAAAAGGTCACTTGACTGTATCTAAAAACAGAATAGCAAGTTCACAATAAATACCTGAACTAAGGATGTATCGTTGAATGTACGTGCTGAGATCCACTCCTCCAATAAAGCCTGCATGATTACAAGAACGTCAGAGGAAAGTGGTAACTGAACATATCTTAGAAAATTTAGCTACACTGATGTACTTGCTGACCAGAAGCCCCAAAAGCTAGTAGTAGGCAACTTCACATGCAATCACCATTCAGCGGCAAGTTAACAAGAATTTTATCGACTTCTGAGCTCGGCGAGAAATTACATTGACATTCCCAGTGGATAAACAAGGAACATCAAGTTCACTAAACTTAATTGGACAAACACTATAGAGTGGCGGCCAGAAAATAATCCTGGCCACTAGGTTTACTCCACAAACCTAAAAAATAGATAACTTTTCAAGATCATGGACTGAAAATAAAAGCAAGCAAGGGTGATATTCTTTTCTGATTCAGTTCTGAGCAGAAAACATATAATCTATTTGTTTCCAAAAATAAAGTAAAAGCAAGCAAGGGTGATATTCTTTTACAAACACATGCACACCTGTATAACTCTTTATTCCAGAAAGATCACTAAGACACATTCCATTACATATATTAATGTATAATTAAGTTAAACATATTCCAAAATAAACTGAATGAGAATGTGACCACACCTTATGATCAAATTGAGCCATCTTCAGAACGATAGGCACAATTATAGGATCAGCACCATGCTTCTCTTTGTTAATAGTGTTACTTTTATCTGTCTCAGTCTTTCTGGCAGTTTCACCTGCATAGCCAGAAGTAAATGATTTGAACCGATACCTTCTTTGTCTCTATTTTAAAGGAACTAGAATCAATATTTGAAGTGTTAACTGAATCCAGAGTCGAAGTCAACCTTTACTATTGGGAACATTTCCTGCTAGGTCAATATACCCCAGAGATTGTGATACTTTATTGGCCTTGTCAGCAGATATCCCTTCTACATTCTTCACATCCCCAAGGCAGGAGTTGCTGCTGTCACTATGACTTCCACAAACACCTACAGAACTGGTTTCCGTCTGGGTTGTAGTATCTGCCTCTTTTCTTGACGTGCTAGCTGGTGTTTTATTTCCTTCATCCATCAAATAAATGCTCGGATCTAAATGTATTCCCTGTCACAATTATCAGAGAAGTAGACAATTTACCCTCTTGTTCTGATTTATAAGATATGGCATTTATGGACTTTTCATATCTACTTTTCATTGTCCTGAAAAGAGATTATCCCCTTTGTTGCATATTGCTATTCTCATATGGAAATTGCTAGCATTGGATCCTTTAAAAATTATGGGGAACCCTTGTTTTTGGGCCAAATTTATTTGTTTGTCAAAAAGCTTTTGAGAGTTTATATGTGTATAACATACTTAGATCTAAAAAGATATGTTGGTTGGCAAACTTCCTTTCACACCCTTATGAAGGTCGTGTCTTACACATACATAACCAACTGTTATGGTCCTGCAATTGGGATCGAGTTACCGGACCTTGGAGCCGAAAATCACGCTCCACACCCTGAGGTGAGTGTTGGAACGTGCCCTTTTTCTTCCCAATTCTGTAAAGATATAGAACCAGTAACAAGAGAATCAACTCTCTTAGAAATATCTGATGTTTTTCCTATTACTTAATGGTTCCTTAAATACAAAGAGCACTAACTATAATTAGCCACGAGTGGAGGAAGCAGCTCCTCAAATCGTGGGTACTGGATAACCCCAGTTAACAACAATTAAAAATAAATCAAATTAACTTATTTTCAGCAACTAACAGCTTCATGGACAGCTTTATGGGTTGGGTTGATCCAAGCCCATAACCCCAACACACTTACAACTTCATTACTGTGAAGTGAAGACTTTTAGCTTCCAACATCACATCATTCATTGATACAGTGTGCATGAGGAATATGGGAGGAGAATCTTGTAAAACGTAAGTCTCGTGAAGGTAGTGAAGCAGTGTAATGGCCTTAAATGGACATAACTTTTCGTATGGTAACTCTTCATTCATATCCTCGTGTGCAAATTGGCAAAACGAAAATTATGAAACAATCCATGACTAGAAAATTATTTCATGCGCTAGATTTTAGTTTCCATGTTCTCCAACCTAATAGTCTGTATGACTAATAAACATACCTCAATTATGATTGGTTTTCCATCTTTCATCACTTTCTTCAAATCACCAGCCAAACCTTTAGGAAGAAAGTTACACTCAACATAAATCATTTACCACTATGGTTGCAAAATAAACAGGCAGAATTTACTATTTTTATCTAATGTCAGTTGAAAAAATGCCCAGAAAATGTCAAGTCAAATGACTACCTTTACGAACGATTCTGCACTCTCTACAAAACTCAGTGATTAACTCTTCAGGGGAGTTGAAGTCCCGAGCCCATACAGGAGTTAATGTCAACGGTGCACTGGGTCAGATTTGATAACATAATAAGCATGCTGAACAATGTCCAAGATAATTAAAATTTTTTGACTCTGGTGGTTCTGTTCCATACTCTGTAGATGTGCGTAGCAATTCATAGACCATATCTGTCTGCAACATTCAAAAACACGTGCCAAAAGCTCAGTCAGTGTCCATCCCGCAAAGAGCACCGTGGAACAAATAATTATACAGAGTAAAAGAGATAGACCTGTAAGACATTAGGCAAATTTAACCTCTGTGCAAGTTGGGTAGCAATGGTAGACTTTCCAACACAAGCAGTTCCACAAACAAGAATCACCAATGGCACTCTTTTGTGATGAAAGCTAAACACTCACACAAAAGAGGATAAGTTGCAAAATAGAGAACCTTGATATAACTTTCTAGGAACCTTGATACACCACGTAGATGATACACAGTTTTATGGAACGACTTTTATGGCTGTTTGCCTGGCTCCGAATCCTTTGTAATAATTTTTACTAGTCAGATTCTTGAGGACATCATTTGACTTTTATTGTATTTATCAAGCACTTCTCAAATTTTACAGCCTTAAAGCGAAACTGTTCTAAGTTCCAACTTAAAACAGTTCTTTGGAGACTGAACTAATAGATATGGTTTATCTCATTTCAGCTATTCATTTCTCATTTACCTGCTTCTATCAGTCTGGATAGATGCATCATTGGAAGGTTTGCAAAATACAGCCCAAACTAGCATATACCATATTGTCAAGTAAATACATTTTTCTTATGTTGAAATCAAATTACTTCCTTCAAAAAAAACTTTTATAACTACAGAAGCAATGATTAAAACAGATATTGAATGGTTTATGCTGTTCAAAAGCAGAAATACTAGGCTGGTTGAAGCCTTTGAATGGAGTACCAGAACAGTATTATCTGTAAGTGAAGAAAACATTCATAGAGACTGGCACAACCGTGAGTTCATCAACACTGGACAAGTATTATCTATTCAGGAAGAAAAGGCCCCAGAAATTCCTGAGAGCGGAACTTTCTTTCCCCTCATTGTACATAGAGAAGTCATGCAACAAACATTTGATTCATAAATCATATAATATGACTCTCGAACAGACTAGCTAACAAAACATCAGTCTCATAGAAACCAAAATAAGTAATTAACTCATGCAGAGCAGATAACATGTGAATTCCAAGAGGTCACTACATAGACTAAAAAGAAAATTCAACATCTCCAGACTGTTAACCCCCAAACTAAGCTTACTAACCTGGTCATCATTTTATATCGGTTTGTGTACTCTTCCCCATAACCTCGGCGCTCCATAAGCTGCAAATAAGAATTCATTAAAAGCTTTCCACGGACAAAATACATGTTTTTCAAGTTCATGGAATTACTTTTTACAACGCAATGAAATTCATCCTCCCTTACTCAAGATGAAAATCATTAGATGTTCTTTTTCCCCTTAAGTATTTGGATTTATTTTATCAGCAAGTATCTGAAAATTCCATAATGGAAAAAATGAAAAATTAATCCATGTATTCTATTAAGACCTCTAAAAAGTTATGTGTGCCTGAAAAGATTTAAGTTTTCAAACATAAAGAAAAATGGGCATAGGTTTCTCCTCGCAGTCTGGTACAGTAGTTTTATGCAGATCAGACAATTTTCTTAAACTAATGCCGACGATCTTTGAATCTGTTTATCATCCTTTTCTTCATTTCATTAAGTTTAAGGAAGAAACTGAACATATTTACGATAATAACCCCCTTTCTGAAAGCGGAGGAGCTACACAACAACCAATTAAAGGGAGGGATAATGCACGAGGCTAACAATTACAAAACAAACCAAAACAAAAAGATACGGTCCCCAAGGGACTACGGGATCATTAATCAGCCATTCATTGAATTTAACACAAATTTTTATCGTACATAAGAGGCCAACCAACTCTAGGACTGGCTAGTCATTGTATATGACATACCTTAAAAAGATGAGCTTCCAAATCAGTTTGAGAGCTGCAAATATTATGATCAGCCAAGTATCAATTAGAAATAAGAAAAATCAGATCATCCAAGCAAAAGATCTCCAAATTTGTGTGTGTGTGTGAGAGAGAGATGGCATACATATCCAGAAGGCTGTTGTCTATCAGAGGCTTTTTGAGTTCAAGAGCAATTTTAATAGCTACATGATTGGGGATCTGCAATCATGGAGAGAAAATAAATTTCATGATCCAGATTACATTTATCTACTCAAACAAAGACTTCAACCCCAAAAAGAAAATCAACAATTAAAATTTTCTATTTATAAAGAAAGAATTAAACTATGTTCCTTATCAACACTCTTCAAGACAACCTAGTGTAATAAGGCCCGTGCTCTGCTGGATGCATAAAGATAAGTATATAATTGGTATTCCCAACATGCCAAAACGAGTGTCCATTTTCCTTATTGCAAAGTTAGTTGTACATGAATAGTCATAAGTATCCTTATATTAGTTAGTTACAATCATTTGATGGGTTAGTACAAGTGAAGACATTGGAGATAGTGAAGAAATTATAATGTCAACTCCATCAATCCTTAATCTTTGTTAATAACAAGAAAAAGGCACTCATTTTGGGACGGATGGAGTATAACATTTTCCTACATGGAGTATCTGATGCCAGTTCCCACATCTTCAAGAACCTCAATTGCACACTAAAACCCAGTATCAGTCAATCAGGTAAGGTAAGGTTTCAGAACTCATGTCTTGTAATCTTTAAACCATCTGAACTAAGGTACATATTAAGCTCATTACTAGGAGACTATCATCTAAAACAATGAAATCAGTTGTTTTTTATTCCACAGTAATGCAAATTTAAGTTTCAACGTGTAATTTCACCCAAATAAATGATCACAATGCAACAGTTACATTTAAACAATAACTCAATAACAGAAGAGAAAAAGAGTGAAGATACAAAACCTTAGTTACAGTTAACATTCTGCTGAGCAGAAACCTGGACAGAACATAGTAGTGATCCGCATTATCCCCTAACCAAACTTTCACCTGAAAAAACAAGCCGATCACAAATTTTGAATTGGAACTCAAACTGATGTTGATCTTTCCTGAAATTGCACATCAATGAAAATTGAATCTTATTGTTTTCCACAATTTTCTCAGGAAGCAAACGGAGGGGTAAGGAAATATGGGAGACCTTGACGAAGTCGTATTTGGAGGAAGCATTACGGGAGGAGAATCGGCTGATCGGGGGAGAGGAATCTTTGGAATTTTCGGAATCTTTGCGCTGTTAGGGTTTGAAGAGGTGCCAACTCCTTTACCTTTGTCCTTGTTCATCACTCTCACAGTATCGTCCATCTTCATGGTCACGCTCATCTCCTCCATGGCTTCGAGCTGAGTGAGAAATGGTCTTTGCTTCAGCTTATTACAGCAGAAATGTCTTCATTTTTATATTTAGTTATTTTTTTTATCTGTCGCTGTTCGCTTCACACGTGCCACGGATTTCCGTTCGACTCTCTCAGGTCAACCAACAAATGTTTGATTCTTTTTATTTTATTTTTCAAATCAATGATGACATTCGTTTCTTATAGTACAATAATCATGTTTTCATTGATAGATGAGATTTCATAAACAGTTTTTTTTTTTGAATTATTCCAAAGAATCGCATGATTC
>JAYMSW010000201.1:0-27551 GCA_036897725.1 Erodium texanum
GCGAGAGGAAAGCCTCCCCGGGCGGCCACTGCCGGGGGGCCCGCCTCCGCTGCTTCTGCACTAAGCCTTGTTGATTATATTTTAGTTTCCAATAAATATTATTGGCTTTTGGACACTAGCTCCGTCCTATTTCAGTCTAATTAATTTGTATGGCTGCAAATAAATATATATAGCGCGCCAAATTGTATACATACTGATTAATATAGCACGCTCGGCTTGAATTGATGCTAAAGAAACAGAATACAGACAAAAAACATTTTAGCTTCTGAGACAAAAGGGTTAAGAAAAATTAGAGATTTATTTTATGCTGTTATCTCCGAATTTGATAATTATTGCAAATTTAAGAAAGCTTATAAATGTATAAACGAATCTACGGGATAAAAGAAAATGATCACTTGCAAAGTACAAATTTAAGGTTGCATGAATGTGTGTCGGAGACTTTTCCAATAGCGGTCATTCAAACTTCAAATGCATGATAGCCCTGGGTGAGTGTTTTTGTTAGATTATAAAATTGTAATTGGGTCTATATCTGTTAAAGTGTATCCCACGCATCAAAAGTATGTGGATAAATTAACCGATGAATAAGTATATTAAAGACTTTACCTATCAGTTTGAGCTTTCACATGGTATCAAAGTTAATCTGGTTTGACCCATAACCTACATATCATCTCCACCTTATGACCTCCGGTCTATATTCATGATGCAATTAATACCCTAGATTTCTGTTATCCTTTGTGGATACTACAGATCCCCCCTGACGAGTAGGGATTTCGAAAACCAGAGTTTGAGTCTTAATAATAGTAATTATCTATGTTTATCTCTCCCATTTTTGTTGGATCATTCAATTCACGTTAGACCTCTTTCTCAATTAATTAAAAAGGGGTCAAGTGTCAACGGTAATTATCTATCTTTATCTTTCCTATTCTTGTTGGATCAACCAATTCACATTTGACCTTTTTCTCAATTAAAAATAATGAGCTCAAGTGACATTAATGAACCCAACCCTACGTAAAGATGACCCATGATTAAGTCATTGATATATCAGCCTTGATAATAATTAAGAATCAAGTGGTAATGCTCTCCTACTTTACATAAATAAGGTTGATTATTACCTATATACAAAATTACAAATCGAAAAAAACACGAGTTCTTTCAAGAAACATAAGATCTCAATCCAACGTTTGCATACCTAAATGACAACAAGATGTAAAACTAAATCAATACCATATATGGAGGTTTGTTCAATCGCTTTTGTACAATATGTTTGGTTCTATACCCTTTGAGAAATACATATATTTGGGTGTTTGTTCAATAGCTTTTGTTGAAGTCGAGGTTTAATTAAGACACATACATACTTCTCCCGGCTTTATGATTTGCACGTTTCGAAGAAGTATATGCAATCTTCTGTTAAAAGTCCAACGTGCGAGACTAACACATGCATGCATGAAAACACTCATCCGCTACCTATATATATACATATATATACCTTCCTCTGCATTTGACACTGCACAAACAAACTCGATCCCCCTTAAAAGTCCCGAAGACATAAGATATATGGAGCCTTGTGGTCGTTGGTTGCCAGCTGTTTTGGTTGTGATCATGCTTCTCAGCTCTACTGGTTCTTTTCTTCATCTTTAATTAAGCTCGACCTCTTTAAATATCTCAACGTTATATATATATGTAGCCTGAGCAGATATTTTGATTATAAATATATTGGATCAGTAGTAATTAATGAAAAATAAACTGGGTTGCATGCAGAGATCATGGGAGTGATGGGGAGGACATGCGAGTCACTAAGCAACAAGTTCAAGGGAACGTGTATATTGGACAGCAATTGCGGTAACGTCTGCCGGACCGAAGGCTTCCCCGCCGGCCACTGCAAGGGCGTCCGCCGCCGCTGCTTCTGCTATAAGCCTTGTCTCAATTAAAGCGAAAACTTATCTTTATAGCGAAAACAGATAACTAATATGAATAGTTGGATGTACGATGTAAAAGCTTAGATTTTAAAAACTATATGTATTACTAGCATGCGCCCGACTTCTACTTATCCTCCTCAATAAACAATCTTTCTTTATGTAATTGAATTGTATGCACATCTTGTGGTTTATTTAATCCACATGATTGTGGAATTTGGATTCACATATTTGATAAAAGGAAAGTCATAGTTGGCATGTTCATGAGTTGATTTCATTAATAGATTGTACTTATTCTAGTTAAATATAGAAAATTTGGTCAATTTGTTATGGAACTACTTGAACCAAAAGATGATAAACTTCTTTTTTTTGTTACTTTCAAGTTCAACATGTGTTCTCTTTGATTCGAAATTGAATCGTTTCCCGATCTATTTCCACCTAATTGCACGTTTCAAGTCTGAGTCCACAAGTGCATGAGTCATTGGTCAAAGCATGACGACTTATGTGTGTAAATTCTTCTCATAATGCAATTAGCGTAAAAATAATTAATAGCCCTTCTCTTCCCAACTACTTTTATGTTGTCCTGTCCAATAATTGTGGCACTTGAGGCGTTGATTGCAAGAGTGCTGCCTGGAAGCTACTACCACTGTTATAGTGTTTTTTTTCTTTTCTATTCTATGTGCCAAAAGCTTAGGAAAAAGTGATTTACTTTTCTGCAGAATTGGATGGTTGATAGATAAAATCATAAAAAAATATATAGGCTGTACGAGAATACAGATTCATACATATTTTAAAGAGGACTCGTCATTTCAGGGACTGAACTCTACGCAATCATGTTCAAAGTAGGTGTTGAATGACCCAGAATTTAAAAAAGAAATAACAAAAGAAAAAGAAAGCTTAAAGCTTGACCGATGACTCGATCGTTTCGTACGGAAAAGAGAAAACACGCCTCCACTGTCACTTACCACTACAATCTCTTGGTCTTTCCATGTCAATACATTGCTTAGCCATATGGGTTTTCTCTCTCTTTTTGATTTCCAATACACTTGGTCCCGTTTTGTGAGAGCTGAACGATTGTGCTGTTGAATGTTGATCATCTCCGTGCTTGCTTGAGGTCAGTTCTCTATTCCCTTTTTGTTTCTGGTTCTGGGTTGGACTTCATTTTGTGGGTTTCTGCTGAAATGGGTTTTGAGTTGTGACCCAGAAAAAGAAATGTTTTGCAGAGACGATTATCGGTTAGGAGAAGGAAGTGGGTGTGGATTTTGGAGGGGAAAATGGTGGGAGCTAAAGGGCAGAGTTCAAGGGGCAACAATGCTGCTTGGAAAGATGAAGGCTTGATTAATATGGTGTTTTCTTGGTCACTTGAGGATATACTTAATGAAGATCTTTACAAAACCCAGGTTCCATTTCTTTTGCTTGCTCTGTTTTGATTCTTAGCTAATTGAATTCTTGATCAAGTTGCTGAAACCCCTCTTAGACCTTTTTGTGGGGTTTGATTATTGATATACTATATATATTATCCCTCTTGCATTAGAATATTGACAGAACATACTTTACTTTCAAGCCAACTAATGTGGATTTATTAGTATATTTCAATGTATTGATTATTGGTATTTACTATTTAGGTGTGCTATATTGTTTGATGGGTTGGGTTATTATAGGTATTTTGTAGTTTCTGTCTTGCTATCAATTGACTTCTTACTAGGGATGTATCAAGTTTACATAGTTCCAATAAAATTATCTTGTATGTGATCTGAAAATGGCTTTTAACCTTCATTCTCATACTATTAGGTGGGGAAAATACCAGAATCATTTAAATCAGTGCAGCAATATTTGGGGTCATATATCTTCCCTTTAGTGGAAGAAACTCGATCTGAACTGTGCTCAAGTTTGGATGTTCTGTCCAGAGCACCATTTGCAGAAGTCACTTCTATTGAGGCATCAAAGCCACATGGAACATTGAATGTTCAGGTTGATTACTGGAGAAACAGGTCAGCCAAGCTTGGCCAAGAGCCCTACATGACATTGCCAGGAGATATCTTTATTATCTCAGATGCTAAGCCTGAGTCTGTTGCTGACCTTCAGTATCCAGGAAAGACATGGTCTTTGGCTTGGGCCACTAAAGTCACACATAACAGATATGATAGTGCTCTCTGTATTAAACTCAAAGCAGCAAAAGATATTGGGGTTGGAGATGGTGTTCAAAAACCATTCTTTGTTGTTTATCTTGCGAATATAACCCCACAGAACAGAATCTGGAGGTCACTGCACTTCCGTGGAAACTCAAATATAATCAAGGAGGTTTTGTGCAGTAGTTCTGTGGTAAGAAATTGAAGATTGTTTCTTAATACAAGATCTATCTTGAGCAAGCTTTTTCATTGTTCTTGCGCTAAACGTATAATTGTACTAATCTAGAAGTTTAATTGTATTTTTGTCTCAGGTAGAGGAAATATGCAGCAAATGCTGTCTATATGATAGTGCAGTCTGTGCAGAGAGACTGGGCTCACAGTTACCATCTACTCTGAATGAGTCTCAAAGAACGGCTGTACTAAGTTCTTTGTGCAAGATAAATTGTAATCACAAGTGTTCTGTGGAACTTATATGGGGTCCGCCTGGTACAGGAAAAACCAAAACTGTCAGTATATTGCTCTCGACCATCTTAGGAATCAACTGCAGAGTTCTCACATGTGCCCCAACCAATGTTGCAATCACAGAACTGGCTTCTCGTGTCATGAAGCTGCTGAAAGAGTCAGCAGAAACTAAGTCTGGAGGAGGGGTTGCATTCTGTTCACTGGGAGATATGCTCTTGTTTGGGACTAAGGAGAGACTTAAAGTTGGCTATGATCTTGAAGAAGTGTTTTTGGATTATCGTATTGATAGTCTCAAAGAGTGCTTTGGAATAACTGGTTGGAAATATTGTCTCTCTTCGATGATGGACTTTTTCCAAAATTGTAAATTTCAGTATGATGGTTTCTTGGAGAATGAATTAAAGGAGACTGAAGGGAGCAAGAAGGGAAGTAAAAGTCGCAAGAAGGTAAAATCGTTTCTGGACTTTGCAAGGGAGAAGTTTAAATCTACAGCACCATCACTCAGAAAATGTATCCAGACCCTGTGTACTCACATGCCCAAAAGTTTCATTTTAGAACATAATTTCCAACTAATGGAAGATCTTGCTAACTCACTTGATTCTTTCAAGACCTTGTTGTCCCAAGATAATGTTATCTCTGAAGAATTGGAGGAACTATTTGCATTTCCAGAAGTAACTGCTAGACCAGGCCCTCCTAATCTCTCTGTCTTCAAGTCAGCTTTTCTTTACTGGAAAAGTAAATGCCTCTCTGTTATCAGAACTCTCCAAATTTCTCTTGATCAGCTTAAGCTTCCCAGTGCAATGGGCAAAGGAGCCATTAAAAAATTCTGTTTTCAAAGGGCTTCTCTAATCTTGTGCACCACTTCGAGTTCATACAAGTTGCATTCAGTTAAAATGGAGCCATTGGATTTACTGGTTATTGATGAAGCTGCACAGTTGAAAGAATGTGAATCAACCATACCCATGCAACTTACTGGTATAAGGCATGCTGTTCTCATTGGTGATGAGTTTCAGCTACCAGCAACAGTTAGAAGCAAGGTATATAAATGTTTACAGATTTTTTTAGATCACACATTAAAGGCATCATGATTTCACATTATTCTATATCTGTTATGTAGGTCTGTGATGAAGCTGGCTTTGGTAGAAGTCTGTTTGAAAGGTTGAGTTCATTAGGTCATTCAAAGCATCTTCTTAACATACAATATAGGATGCACCCGTCTGTAAGTTTCTTCCCAAACTCCAGATTCTACATGAACCAAATTCTGAATGCTCCAAATGTTATGAGCGGAAGTTATATCAGGCATTATCTTCCCGGGCCAATGTTCGGTCCGTATTCTTTCATAAATGTCAATGATGGTAAAGAGGAACTGGATGGTATTGGACACAGCCGAAAAAATCTGGTTGAGGTTGCTGTTGTGATGAAAATAATCCATAACCTGCACAAGGGTAAGTTGTGCTTGATTTTATAGTTTCTATTCTCTCATGCATTAACATTCCTCACTTGATTCCTAAATTCCCTCAGCTTGGAAGGACTTGAAGTTGAAGCTTAGCATTGGCGTGATTTCTCCTTATACTGCCCAAGTTGTGGCAATTAAGAATAAACTGGGACAAAGATATGAGAAGCTTGATGGGTTCACAATCAAGGTAAAGTCCATAGATGGCTTCCAAGGTGGCGAGGAGGATATAATTCTAATATCCACTGTCAGAAGTAACAGTTTGGGATCAATTGGGTTCCTCTCCAATCACCAGAGGGCTAATGTTGTTTTGACAAGAGCAAGGTTTGGTCTTGATTAAGTCTTCATATTGAAAAGGTTTTGTTATCCTTATAAAACAACTTATATCGAGTCTTTGGTGCAGGCACTGTCTCTGGATCTTGGGAAATGGTAAAACATTGGTTAAAAGTAAATCTGTCTGGGAATCTGTTGTAGTTGATGCTAAGAGTCGCCGTTGTTTCTTCAATGCTGATGAAGATAAAGGTTTGGCCAATGCCATAATTGAAGTCAAGGAAGAGCTTCTTGATTTCAATGATTTGCTTGACAAGGACAGTGTAATATTCAGAATTGCCAAGTGGAAGGTATTTGATTTGCACCATCAATTTCATGTCTGTTATTGTTCATATGGATATAAATATAGTCTCTTTTGGTGGTTTACATGCTTGGCAGGTTTACTTCAGTTCAAGGTTTAGAGAATCATTTTGGAAACTTAAGCGCAAGACAAGGAAATCAATCATTTTCCTTTTACTCAAACTGTCCAGTGGCTGGCGCCCAAGGGAGTATAGTAATTCTATTTCTGGAAGTCCATCTCAGATATTGAAAAAAATCAAGGTTGAAAATATATACATAGTTTACACAGTTGACATAGAGAAGGATATGAAGTATGCCCAAGTCTTGAAGGTTTGGGATATTTTGAAATTCGAAGATACACATATTTTGGTTCAATCATTGGAATGCATATTCAAAATGTACACCGATGATTTTCTTGATTGTTCTAGAGCAATATGTCATCAAGGGTACGCCAAACCTTATTCATCCAACTGATTCTCAATCATATTCTGAATCATTTCTTGTTATGGCCTCTTATTCTGAATCTTTCTTTTTGTGTAGGGAATGTGAAGTTCCAATGACATGGGGAACCTCTCATGATGTCATCCGGTATAAGAGTCTCAGCTTTGACTCAGACACTGTTTCAAGCTCCATAGCTATTGAGCAAAGTGATGTTGAGATTTCAAAAGTAATAGAAGATTTGTTGCTGATGAAGTTTTGCTTACTTTCATATCCGGTTGTGAGCCTGATGCTCTCTAGCCATGCTGGTAGAGATTGGGATAATCTGTATCAAGTATCTGATCAACAGTTGGATATAATTCTATCTTCTAAAAGCACCTTTCTAATTGGACAACCAGGATCCGAAAAGAACACTGTTTTGATCACAAAGTTGCTTCAGCGAGAGCGTCAGCATCACTTGTATTCAGAAGCACTCCAAGAGGAAAAGAGCGATGAAATAGAAGAGATCGATACAAGTACAAAACAGAACAAAGGAACAGCCTTGCGCCAGGTTTTCATCACAGCCACACCTAGACAATGCATTGCTGTCAAGAAACAAATATCTCACTCTCAAAGGTATGTAAAGTAGCAATGCACGAGCATACCTTATCTTCATTTATTATCTTGTTAAATATATTTTTATTGTGCAGTGTGAGAAGTCAACAACAGGATGCAGCAGAGAGTGATTTGGTTGATATCCATGATATTGATGATATTTTGTTGTCCATGGATATTCCGGATAGCTTTATTGATATTTTATCCACTGCATATCCACTGGTGATAACTCTTAGAAAGTTTCTGATGATGCTTGATGGGAGTGTGGGTGCTTCATACTACGACAAGTTTCATGAACTATGGAAAATTTCTCATATTACATCCAAGAACTCAACATCTCCGGCCTTGCAAACCTTCATACAAATGAAGGAGGTTAATTATGATAGGTTTTTTTCATCCTATTGGCCTCATTTCAGGAATAAGCTGACGAGGAAGCTTGATGCTTTCACTGTTTTTTCTGAGATTATATATTCTATAAAAGGAAGCTGTGAGGCAGGGGAGAGCGTTGGTGGTAAACTCAGCAGGGATGGTTATGTTCAACTATATAAGGGTGACATGTCTACTTTAAGCATGAAACGAAGAGAGAGAATCTATGATATGTTTCTTGATTATGAAAAGAGAAAAATGGAGAATGGTGAGTATGATCTGGCTGATCTAGTGATAGATCTTCATTCCCGATTGAGAAATCAAAATTATGAGGGTGATGAAATGGATTTTGTGTATGTAGATGAGGTGCAAAGTCTTAGCATGAGACAAATAGCTCTTCTCAAATACGTATGCAGAAATGTTAATGACGGTTTTGTTTTCTCTGGTGATAGAGCTCACGCCATTGCAAGGGGAAATAATTTCAGGTTCCAAGATTTAAGATTGCTGTTCCACAAAGAATTTTTAGGACAAGCAAGAAATGGTGGAACTGATGAAGCAACAAAGGTGCAATGCATCTCACAGATCCTCCACTTGAGTCAGAATTTCCATACCCATGCTGGTGTTTTGCGCTTAGCTCAGAGTGTAATTGATCTTCTTTTCCGGTTCTTTCCACAATCTATTGACATTTTATCTGCTGAGACAAGTCTTTTAGATGGGGAATTGCCAATTCTTGTTGAACCTGTAAAGGGTGAAAATGCGATCACAACAATTCTTGGAAATTGTAATGTTGGCTTTGGAGCACAGCAAGTCATATTAGTTCGAGATGATGCTACCAGGAAGGAGATTGCTGATCATGTCAGGAAGCAAGCTCTTATCCTTACAATAAGGGAATGTCAGGGCTTGGAGTTTCAGGTGAATCTTGATTTGTCCTTAAGATGGCATAATGTCAACCTTCTTCTTTAGTTTATAATGTTTTGATGTTCCAATTAACTGCATTTTATAGGATGTATTGCTATACAACTTCTTCGGTTCATCACCTTCGAAATATCAATGGGAAGTGATTGATGAGTATATGAAGGAGCGGGATGAGCTTGACATTGGTTTACCTAAGTCGTACACTACCTTCAGTTCTGGAAAACAGAATGGCTTATGTTGGGAGTTGAAGCAGCTATTCTTGGCGATAACACGTTCCACACGAAGATTGTGGATCTGCGAAACTACTAGCAATTTGTCCGATCCCATCTTTGAGTACTGGAAGAAATTGTCCCTTGTCCAAGTCAGGCAACTCGACGATTCATTTCTACTGGAGATGAAAGTTTCGAGCAGTAAAGAGGAATGGAGCTCACTGGGTATCAAGGTTAGGCAGAGTCTTCTTAAAGTCCTTTTTAATTTTCATACAAGGACTAATTCATAGCTTATTATGTTGTAAACTAAGAGCATTTCTGTGCAAATCGAGTTGTAATTTCTCTAATTATAAATCTTCTGTTTTATTTGCAGCTCTATTGTGAAGGTTATTTTGGAGAGTCAACAATGTGCTTTGAAAAAGCAGAAGACAAGTACAGGGAATCTTCTTCTATTGCTCGGTGTTCGATTCAGTTGAATGAGTACGAAAAAGCAGGTATGGCTAGCAGCATTTTGGTTCTGCAAGACATTTGGTGGTCTTTGAGTTATTTTCTGAAAAGTTTAAATCATCTTGCAAGATCTGTGTAATTTGAATCAAAACAAAACATTTGATACAGGCACTTATTATTTAGAAAAGTTGGGAGAGTCAAGATTAGAAGCTGCTGGTGACTGTTATTTTATGGCTGGGTGTTATGAAGTTGCAGCGGAAGTATATGCAAAAGGACAGTGTTTAGCGAAGTCCTTGAGTGTTTGCTCCTTTGCTAAGCTATTTGATATTGGATTCAAGATCATCCAGCTTCATAAAGATGATTTTTCAGATGCCAAATATGATTTTCTGGAGAAAGGTGCACTTCACTATCATGAACTCAAAGATTATAAAACCATGCTGAAGTTCGTTAGAGCTTTCGAGTCCATGGATTGCAAGGGCACTTTCCTGAAGACTTTGGGTTGCTTTGACAATCTTTCGTTGTTGGAAAAAGAGTCTGGTAATACCGTTCCAAAGCTGAAAGGTGATCTTTTGTCTGAGGTTGATTTACTAGAGAAGGCTGGCCATTTCAAAGATGCATCTAAGCTCATACTCATGCATGTATTGGCTAACTCTCTCTGGGCTTCTGGAAACAAAGGCTGGCCCTTGAAGCTGCTTAAGGGTATGGGAAAGCTTTTGAGAAAGGCCAAATCGCTAGCCCAAAAGGAGTCAGGTGACTTCTATGAGTTTGTTTGTACAGAGGCTGATATTTTATTGAGTTTGGGTAATTTGTTTGAGATGAAAAATGATTTGAGTGCTTCAATGAGACTTGAAAATCTGAAGGGTATGATGTTATCATCTAGAAGGATCCTTGACGCTCATCTTCGCACAAAAGTCTCTCATTATAAGTGGGAAGGTCAACTGATAACTGATATGCTAAAGCACTCAGAAGTGAAACTTTCCAAAAATGAAGTCTCTGTTGAGACACTTGTTTACTTTTGGAACTTCTGGAAGGAGAAGATTCTCTGCATATTAGATGGTATCAACAGAAATGCAAGTTATGAGGAGTTTTGTCTAGATTACTTGGGAGTGAGGAAGGTTATCCATAATCAGAACTTCAGATACATTTTGATTAATTATGAGGCTGATTGGATGATGAATATGGACAAAGAATCTCTTCAAAGGCACGGTGATCTCTGTAGTATGGATGGTCAACAGTTTATATCTGCTGCTCGGAATTATTGGTACTCAGAAGTATTTTCTGTTGCTAAAAAGGTATTGGAAAAGCTAAGAGCCCTTCACGTGTTCTCTGTGAAGAACTCGTTGTCTGTGATTCAGCAATGCATTGCTGCAGTTCGAATCTTTGAAGTTACTCAATTTCTTACAGAGTCCAAGTTCCTTGAATCATTCATTGATTGTAAAACCTTGCAAAACCTCTCTGATATAGGGCTACAGTCCATCTTGTGCTGGAGGCAACATGAGGTTCCAGATCTTCTTGCCCTCAGTAAAACCATGTGTGATGATGCACATGTTTTTCTTGTGAAATTCACATTTCACTATCACGAGCTTCAAGATAACAAAAGTATGATGAAGTTTGTGAGAGCTTTGGAGGCTGTCTCTGTTGCTAAGTTGAAAGGTGATCTTATCTTGGAAGAAGAATCTGGAAACTATACGGAAGCTGCAGCCATTGCAAGACAAAAGGGTGATCTTCTTCTAGAGGTTGATATATTAGAGAAGGCTGGTCAGCACAAAGAAGCGGCAAATCTAGTTGTGTTGTACGTGTTGGCCAACTCTTTATGGGCTGAAGGGAGCAAAGGCTGGCCCTTGAAGCCCTTTAAGCAAAAGGAGGAGCTTCTATGCAAAGCCAAGTCATTGGCTAAGAAGAGCTCAGAAGATTTCTTTTATGACAAAGTTTGTACAGAAGCTAACATTATTTCAGATGAGGAGATCTTGTGTGAAATGAAGCAGTGTTTCCAGACTTCCCAAGAACATAACAATCTCATTGGTCGAATCTTATCTGCTCGAAAGATTCTAGATTATCATTTTCATTCTGACATCTCACAGTATGTGTGGGAAGATGAATTGGTTCAAGAATCTTCAGCTATATTTTCCCAGGATAAGCTCTCTGTTGGAACTCTGGTATACTTCTGGGACTCTTGGAAGGAGAATGTAGTAACATTAATGGAGTTTTTCGAAATCCAGAATGTGAAGGAACATAGATATTTTGAGGAGTTCTGTGTGAACTACTTTGGTGTCAGGAAGTATTTAGATGGTAAAGACAAGTACCAGTTGCTGAAGCCCGATGCTGATTGGGTTAAGAGTCACAATGGAAAGCTTCTTAGCCTCGATGCTGAACTATTTGCAACTCTTGCTATGGAGTATTGGGTCTCAGAATTGTTCTCAGTTGGTTTGGAGTTACTGGAAATCTTGAGTACTCTAAGCATATTTTCTGTGAAGAGTTCATCATCTTTGTTTCCCCAAAGTATGATTGCTGTTCACATTTTTCAAGTTGCCAAGTTTTTCACTGATTCCAAGTTCTATGTTCATTCTACAGAGAGTAAAGGGATGCAAGATTTGATTAATCTTTCTACTGATGTTTTCTTTGAGAATGCGTTTTCTCCAGATTGGACTAAATCCATGACAGTGAATATGATTTCTTTAAGAGAGACTGGGTTTTCTGATGACGTTCTTGATGAAATTGTACGTGACATCACTGAGTCCAAGAGTGAGCTGACATGTAGAAAGATGGGAAGGGTATTGGTGGTACTGTTTGGGCGTCGAAGCCTACCTTTCAAGCTCTATGATGACATTGGGAAAGTGTTTCTCGCAAAACCTCCATGGGAGGCTCTTGTCAATGAACTCAAAGGAGACAAGATAGGAAATGAGATTCTTCAGAAGCTACAGGACGCTCTAAGAGACACATACAATGCTATGCTGAGGCAAGCATGTGATTATGTATCTCCTGATTGCTTCTTGTACATTCTTGAGCGCCAATTAGTTTTGGAGCTCTACTCTCAAGGCTGTTTCTATGCCACAAAGTCATCTTTCATCGAATGGTTCATGTATGAGGAATGGAGCACTGGTTTGAGAAGTGACAAGGCTCTATCTTCATCATCAGGTGACTTCCATGACTTTTGGGTGAGGTCGGTTCACAAGCTTCTGATGAGCAAATCTGGTGTCATGGAATGGCTTGAAAGATCTGATAAAAAGTCAGATGAGTCCTATCAGCTACTTGTGTTGAGACTGGTTGTTTTGATGTGCTTGGTTTGTGCAAACACAGGAAAGTATTTTGAATTGCTCTTTAATATGCTGAGTAATCTTGATATTAGCTCAAAGCTTCCAGATGGATTTCTTGAAGCGCTTCAAAGAAGAAAGAGACGTAAACGTAATTTCATACATATTCTTGCTGAAGCATTGGTGAAGATCGAGAACCCTCTGGTGATAGTTTGTCAAGAGTCTCAAGGGCAATGTGGTAAATCCTTGTGTGCAGACGCCATTGTCGTGAACACAAGGAATTTTCAGCAGAGAGAAGATGTACTGAAAGTCACGTTTCAAGATCATGTCCCAGAAGCTAAATCTTGCAGCTGCAAAGCACATATTGGCAATAATCCATCTTCTAGCTCTCAGGCTATATTAGTCCAGCAGATGAAGATTACAACTGGTGATGGTGATGTTGATGTTGAGCAAGCAAATAAGTGCAAACCTGTGAAGAAAGCATTGGACTCTCAGGAGTCTTCAAAGGTAAATACAATCTTGTTATCATGTAATCTTGATGTAAAATAAAATGAACTGATTTTTATTTGAATCGTGTTTGTTCATTTGGAAGGTGAAGTGGGAGAAAATTAACAGCTGCAAAAATGTTTCTGCACAATCTTCTCAGAATATATGCCAAAACAGCAAGAAAAAGGATATTTCAGAAGAAGTAGACTGCATGACTGAAGAACTGAAGAAACTCTCAGTTGCTTTTGACATGAGGTCAGGACTCTGAACTTATAAAGCTGCCATGGAAGCATTAGATTTTGATATTGCATACATTATTATCTTCCTTTTCGTAGCCATGAAATGATTGCTTTTCAAGGAAACCAGACAATTTTTTAAGGACTATTCATTAAGTTGTTTGTGTTTTTTTTTCCTCAGTAACCGAGGATTGGAGTCCAAATCCAAAGAAAACAATGCTTCCAAGAAAAATAAGATGAAGAGTTGTGAACTAGAAGAAAGTGATTCCAATAATGATAAGATGAAGAAAGACAAAGCCAAAAAGAAAGGGTGGTCTGTGAAAGAAAAGGGGGAGACTTCACGTCACCAGCAGCCTAAGAATGATTCCAAGAAAGTTGGGATACAAGATTTGGTTGATAAGACAAAATTAACTGGAAGTGGAATGAATCTTGAACAAGATGAAAATCTTGGTTCCAGAAAAGGTGAGATGAAGAGTTCAGCTAAGCAGCGGCTTCAGGTATGGGAAGCAAAAACAGACAGCAGTACTAAGAACAGTGACCAAATCAAACCCAAAGAAAGTAGAGAACTGAATGTATCAAAAGGAAGTTCTAGTTCCAGAAAACATGAGATGAAGAGTTTACCTCAAGAATCACGTCTTGAAGATTGTGTCAAGATGAAGGGTGAAGAAATCAAAGTCAAAGTAAATAGCAATTCAAAACCAGGTAAGATGAAGAGTGTGGTTGGTGAACCAGAGGCAGAAGGAAGTGGGAAGAAGAATGGTCAACAGGTTGGACTCATAGAAATTCTTGACTCCAAAAAGGATAAGATGAAGAATTTGCTTCAGCGGCCATGTCAAGTTTGGGAGCCAAAAGCTGAGGGGAGAGGGAAGAACTGTGAACAGATCAAATATGCAGAAAGTGATGGTTCAGAATCAAATACTGTTGTGAGTGGAAAGAATTGTGAACATGTTGGATCCAAAGAAAGTTCTCATTCCAAACCAGAGCCTGTGAAGAGTGAGCCTGATATGGAGGGTCAACAAAGGAGTGGGAAGAACTGTGAAGAGATCAAATCTGCAGAAAGTGATGGTCCAGAATCAAGTGATGTTGTGAGTGGAAAGAATTGTGAACATGTTGGATCCAAAAGTTCTCATTCCAAACCAGAGCCTGTGAAGAGTGTGCCTGATATGGAGGGTCAAGAAAGGAGTGGGAAGAACTGTGAAGAGATCAAATCTGAAGAAAGTGATGGTTCAGAATCAAGTGCTGTTGTGAGTGAGAAGAATTGTGAACGGGTTGGATCCAAAGAAAGTTCAGATACCAAACCAGAGCCAGTGAAGATTGATGCAAAGAAGCAACTGTGTAAGATAATGTGAATACTAAGTTAGTAGGAGTAAAAATGTAATGATAAGCAACATAACATTGTACTAGTTCTGGTTAAGTGTTGTGTACTATTTTACCCATGGTGAGTTTTGATATGGGCTATGCCTAACATCAATATCACATTATGTTCCTCAGTGGTTTGAGGCTCATATTTTTCTTATAGACTGTGAGTTCAAAGTGAGGAGGGATTAAGGATAGATTAAACTTATATCTTGTCAAACAAAATATGAGTTTGTGTTAATTAACTTTTGAATTTCACTAGATTCATCGAGAAAATAAAGAAAATAAATAACAGGAGAATACAAACACATTATAATAGCATATAAACCAAAAGATAATTAGTAATTACATGCATAAATTCAATGATAATTGCAAAATTGATAATTATAATTATGAATATTGAAAAGTATGGTTATGTTTTTAATTATGTGTATATAATAATTATTTTTTCTTATTATTTTAAGGAGGTAATTGAATTTTAACTTAACCCTTTATTTATTTATTAAAATTAGTTTTTCTGACTGTTATTAAAATTAGTTAAATTCTTATTAACGAGTGTACTGTGGGCCTTATGATAAGCCTGCTGATCAGGCCCAGGTCGAGACTGTTGATTGTCTGAATTTCTCTCTAGGCCCAAAGGAAACTTAGTACAGCTCGGCCCATTTTCATTATAAGAAATGTAATTTACTCTTTTTATACTTTTCGTTTATGTTTTTGACCCTGCAAAGAACCCCTAATCGCATAATGGGTCTCTTCATCTCTTGACTATCAAATTTTCCACTCCCCGACTCACTCCTGGTCTCCGCCGGCCACCGGCCACCGTAGCAACCGCTACATAGGATCAAGCAACCCTCGCTGCGGCGCGCCACGGTACGTCTTACAGATATCGCTCTCTCCATTTCCTTGCGGTTTGTTTTTGTCGGTTTTAGGGTTTTGTTGATGAATTCTAATAAAAAATCTAAAATTCAAGTGAAGCCATAGATTTTAGCTGGTTACATTCGCGGAATCAACTTTTTATTGGATAGATTGCACATTTGTACAACTAAGCAGGAGGTTAAATGCAAAATATTAAATTAAATTAGAAGTGAAAATTAGTGACTTCTAGATCTGCTTTGGTTTTGATTTTGCTAATTGATATGTTCTTTTAGAGTTAGAACTCAGAAATTATGTTTTTTTTAGTACTTGGAAGATGATCTGGTACCATGCATGTCATGTGTCTTAGTTTCTATCTAATTAGTTATGTACTTACATTGTCATTTGGTATGTTTGTACCTCATTTTTCCATGCACTTGGATTATACCCTTTGAGTCCTTAACAATTGGATTTTAATTCATTTTTCTTTAGTTGACTATTTGCAGGATTTGTGTCAGAAAGAAGATATTTATGCATTTCAAGGTCTGATATATACTTAAAGAAGCTTTTTAGACAGTGTGGACTGCATCTTTACAAATTAAAGGTATACGGGGTTCAATCTAATTAGTTCAATTCGGTTCTGTTTACCCTTTTCAAGTCAATTATCTATTGTTCAGCTGTTCATTGAAGCATGCTCCCCATTTTGGATATTGAATAGTTACAGGAAAGGTCGAATATGTGATAAATGTTCTGGATTGGAGCAATTAATTTTTATTTTCCTTTCGTATTATTTGCCATGCTTTGATGGCTTTGTGACTCCATTTTGTTGCAATTTAGTACCCATACTATGCATGTTGTTTCAATTTGGTACTCTAAATATCATTATTATTTTTACATTTTGGTCATTGCTGTCACAGAGGCATCAAATCGGGCTGACATGACATCTACGTTGGCTTGATTTAAGTATGGTGACATAAGTGACCAAAACTGAATGAAATTGCAAATTTAGGACACCAAATAGGAACAACATGCTTACTTTGGGTACCTCTACCAGATTGAAACAAAAAGTTTCAGCACCAAAATGGGACAACTGATTGTATGGGTATTATTTTGAAACATTTACCCCCATTTCGATATTCAAGGTTTTATTTAAATGAATAGTCTGAGCGATGTGTTTCTTTGGAGCGAACATTTAGAATCTTTTACCTTTACTCGGTGCATATCAAAGGCTCTAAAAAAACGCAATTTGATTTTGGAATGAAATATTCCTTCCTAAATTATAGAATTGCAACATTTTTTTTTTAATAAATAAAGGTGATTAGCACACGATGAGCTTGACAAAATTCTAAACATTTTTTTTTTCTTTTGTAGCTCTATTACATTATTTATTCTGGATTGAAAATGATGCACAGCGTGTGAACTTGGATCGTGTTACTTGCTTTCCCCGCAACCTACAAAAGGTTATATTTCTTCACTCCCCTTTTCTCATACGTATTTTATGAATTTTTATCTTACTGCTTTTCCTTGGATCATTTTAATGTCAAATTTTGCCAGTTGTCTCTGTCAGGGTTTGCTTTAAAGTGAGTTTTTAGCCCTTTGGCTAAGTGTATATTTTGTAGGTTATGGTGAAGTGATTCAACCTAATAGTAGTTTTTTTTAGTCTATGTTGAAGTGATTCAAGGGAATTTTGGTTCTAGATGCTACTGAAAATTTTGGGATTGCTGAAGGATTTGTGGTTGGAGTTGTGTTTTCATATTATTAGATGAACAATACAGTGTGTAAAGGGTTATGTTGGTCTTTGTTGTTGTTTTTTTTTTTGAAGTGGTCTTTGTTCTAATTTGGATAATGATCCACTGCTTAAAGTTTCTCTTACAACAGATCAGGTTGTGGGCCGGCTGTATATACAATTTAAAAAGGTAGATGGGGCTTTAGTAGAAAAAAAGGACTAGCCATTAGGTTAGCAGCATTAAATATAATTTTGTACTTAACTGAGGAACTTTATGGTGGTCTGTGTGTACAGTGTACATGTCAGGATGTATCTTTGGCAAAGCAGTTTGTCTTGTAGTTGGCCATTTAAAAGATGTGTTCTTGTTTCCTAAGATAAGTTTTCATGGAATAGTTTCTCCTGCAATTTACTCGGTCCGGTTACCTGTTTTGCAGTCCACTGTTAATTTAGGACGTTTGCTGTGGTCATCTTTTAGTGTGTGTAGAAAAATAAATATATTTGACGTAAACTTCAGTTATAGCCCTTTACGAAGGCTACCAATGATTCTACTTTGTGTCTTTTTGTCACACATTCACTCTACTGTAAATCAAATAAAGGAGAATTCGGTGGATTTATAATGCTACACATTTCCAAAAATGTGTTTTAAGCAGTTAGTTTTAGTCAATGTTGATTAGCTGTGCGACTCATGCTTTTTTTTGCTTCGCGACAGGAAGTGAATGTGAACATCTCCAAAATCCTTGGATACGGGATTTATGATGGAATGCAACAAAGAAGAGGCCGTAAGGGCCAAGGGTTTGGCTGAAAAGAAGATGGAAGCCAAGGACTTCGTGGGTGCTCGCAAAGTTGCACTCAAGGCCCAGCAATTGTTCCCTGATTTGGATAACATTTCCCAGATGCTTATGGTTTGTGATGTTCATTGCTCAGCTGAGAAGAAGATATCAGGAAAGGAGACGGACTGGTACGGCATTCTTCAGATTGAGTCAACTGCTGACGAGGCAACAATCAAGAAACAATATCGGAAGTTTGCTCTTCTGCTTCATCCTGATAAAAACAAGTTTGCTGGTGCTGAAGCCGCCTTTAAAATGATTGGGGAAGCTCAAAGAGTGCTTTTGGACAAAGGAAAACGGTCGTTGCATGATGTAATACGTGGAAGTTCTGTAAGCAGCAGACCAACAGTGCCATACCGCCCCACACAACAGGGAAGTAGCAATGTTAATTTTGGGGCTCAGAACAGCTTCAGGACAAAGACATCGTTTATACCACAACACCAGCGGGCACAGCCACCGCCTCAACCTGGGTTCACCAATGCCCAGCCAACTTTCTGGACTGTCTGTCCTTTTTGTGGAGTGAAGTACCAGTATTACAGAGAAGTTTTGAATAAATATCTTCGATGTCATACTTGCACCAAGTCCTATGTGGCTCATGACATTAACATAGAAGGTGTGCCTCTGGGACCGAAGAGTAGCATGCCAACATTTCCCCAACGGCGAGATGTTCCTAATCAGGGAGGAAGCAAAGTGGAAGTGGAACGCCAAGGAACTTCTAGTACTCAAAATGCTAAAAGAGAATCATTTCCAAGGTCTAGATATACTTCTGATGTTGGTTCAAGGAAGGTGAAGGAAAAGAAAAATAAGAAGCAGGACAGAGAGTCCAGTGAGAGTTTTGACACTAGAAGCAGCAGCTTTGATACCAAAGAAGATGAGGATCATGATATTTGTTCTAAGCGCAAGTCTGAATTTTCTGGCGATCAGTACGTTCGGAGATCGAACCGTCAAAAGCAACAGGTTTCTTATAAAGAAAATTTAAGTGATGATGACCAAGTGAGTCCTTCAAAAAGGGCCAAAGGGAGTGGATCCAACTATGCCACGGAAGGGAGAAAAACTGAAGATTCATTGAACGAAGAGGAGTTGAAAATGAACAAGGAAGGTGGTTCTTCTGCAAAGCTGAAAGAAGATAAGAAAGGTCCTTTTGTCAAAGAAAGTTTACCAAATGGTAACAAAGAAATCAAGCAAGAAAGTGGGACTGGAGTAGCGAAAGATAATGACTCAAAAATAGGATCTGAAGTTGATATCGACTTGGAATCAACTCCAGACGTGTATTCATATCCTGATCCAGATTTCAATGACTTTGATGACATCAGAAAGGAAGAATGCTTTGAACATGGGCAGATCTGGGCTGTTTATGATACCATAGATGCCATGCCTAGATTTTATGCGCATATCAAGAAAGTTCACTCTCCTGGTTTCAAACTCCGGATAACCTGGTTAGAACCTAACCCTGATGATGAGATTGGAATTCAATGGGTCAACAAGGATTTTCCATATTCTTGTGGAAAGTTTATTCAAGGAAACTCAGAAAACACTGAAGATCGTCTTATGTTCTCTCACTTGGTTTGTTGTGAAAGAGGCGGCCGTGAAAAACCTTACAAGATATATCCGAGAACAGGAGAAACCTGGGCCCTTTTCAAGAACTGGAATGCTAGTTGGGCCACTGATCCGGACGGTAATGTGAAATACGATTATGAGTTTGTGGAAATCTTGTCAGAATATGTTGAAGATATTGGTTTAACTGTTGTGTACTTGGGCAAGGTGAAAGGTTTTGTCAGTCTCTTCTGTCGAATGGACAAGGAAGGAACAGGGAAATTTGAAATCCCACCAACTGAATTGTGTAGATTCTCCCACAAGGTTCCATCCTTCAAAATGAGTGGTGAGGAAAGAAAAGGTGTTCCGAAAGGATCTTATGAGCTTGATCCAGCTTGTCTGCCCATCATTACTGAAGAGATTGATGTTCCCGTAGATTTGAAAGTTAAGGCTGGTAATGGGCATCTAAATGATTCTTCTTCAAGATCTCATGCTGGAAATGTGAATCCCATGGCAGGATGTGAGGGAATTGTATCTAGGCCCCAGAATGATGTGAAGGGCAGCAATTTAGACTCAAAGGACAACAATTCTGGCAATGCAGTTGAAGATTGTTGTTCTCCTGTAGCTTCCTCCCAAGAAGCTATGGAAATTCCAGAACCAGAATTCTACAACTTTGATGCTGATAAATCTCCAGAGAAGTTTGAGGTTGGTCAGATCTGGGCGTTGTATGGTGATGAGGATGGCTTGCCAAGGTACTATGGCCAGGTCACAAAAACTGATAGTTCTCCAAATTTCAAGGTGCATGTTACATGGCTTGAGTGTACGGATCATGGGGAAGATGAAGACATCCTCTTCAGCTGTGGCATATTTAAGAAAAAGTCAGACGAATCTCAGGCCTATACTTCCAATACCACGTTTTCTCATCGATTGAATGTACAGCCTACTGGTAGGATGGGTGAATACGCTATATATCCCAGGGAACACGAGGTCTGGGCATTATATAAGAACTTCAATGCTACTAATATAAGGTCTTCTGACTTGGATAATTGTGAGTATGAGATGGTTGAAGTCCTTCAGAGCAATGATTTCCGGGTAAAAGTACTGGTTTTAGAGCGAGTAATTGGCTTCAACTCAGTTTTCAAGGCTCAATCACGTGGTGGATCTGCTGTTACATTGGAGATCCCTCGAACTGAGTTGCCAAGGTTCTCCCATCAGATTCCTGCTTTTCGCCTGATGAATGAGAGAGGTGGTAAGCTGAGAGGTTGTTGGGAACTTGATCCTGCTGCATTGCCTATTTACTTCTTCTCGAATTAAAGTTGCAGTGTGGGACATGTTTTGTGCCAATGCAGCATATTTGGTGCAGTTAATTGGATAGCTTTTGAGGGAGAATATGTTTATAGCCGTTGTGGGACTATCTGGGTTGCTGGCTATGAATGGATTTGTATACGGGTTAAATCTGTGCGTCACAGTGAAAAGGTGGCTTGCTTGTGTTTTAATCTTCAAACTTGGCTAATTTAAGCAGGCTCTGGTGTCACAGACTGACTGACATATTGAACCCTGCATGTGGCAGATTTGTCGACTTTTTTGTCGTTGAAGTCAGTCCTTAATCTATTATGCACATGTCAATGAACATGTATTTGTAAATTACTACCTTTCCATAAGCTGTTGTTGAAGCCAGTTCTTAGGTTTTGTTCTCTAGTTCAGCCAAAGCAATACATGTAAGAACCTAACCTTGATCGGCTTGTAAATTGCAGTAGCTTTTGGAAATGAAGGCTTATATATAATCTCCTAGTCATTTGTTTTTGAATGCTAGACATGCACTAGCATAATTTGAAATATTTAGTTGTTCGTTTCAAATTGCAGTATCATCATGAAGCCTATTAGCATTTTGACTTGTATAGGGGGGGGAAAAAAATTATATCGATACCATTCTATAGAAATTGGGATTAGTCATACTTTGACTTGGTTTAATTAGATCCTATATTTGTGGTTGATTATCATCTCAAATACATGCCATTTCTGGGGTTCTTTTTCCTCTCCCATGCAAGAACCACTTCCTGATCATCATCATCTTCTTCTGTTGATTGCTTTGATCATACACCATATATACAGGTACACATCATGAATGATTTTCTTAGTAATATTGAGAGAATGTGTGTTTATGTACAATTACCCTTTGTATTTTGATTAAATGGACGTATTTTTCTTTCAGCAGTAACAATGTATTTCTTTAAGTATCGAATTACGAGGCCATATGAACTATTATTGATCTCTGGAGCTGGTATTAGAGACATAGAGCTCAAGAAAAAAGGTTGGATATGGCCGCGCCAAACTTGCATGGCTTTCAATACAGGAGTGTTCAACTACACCTTTGAAGTGAACGGTACAAGTTCTGATAAATCATCATTTCTCCTTCCTGTAATGTTCGCAATTGGCCCGTGGACTCACGACGAGAGAAGCATGCTAAAGTACGCCAAATTCATCGCTAAAAAACAATGCTTCCCTTATGATGAAGTGAAGAAGCTAGTTGCAGATATAATCCAAGGAGAAGCGCGCTTGCTTGCTTGCTGCTTTTATCTTATGACATATGAAGAGATCTCCAAAGCTACTAAAGGTTTCAAGAAGGAACTTGTTGACAAGGCTCAGCTTCAGCTCAACAAGTTTGGGCTTTTTATTTATTTTTCTTATATTAACAACCATCTGGTTTATACGAAGGATTAAATGGAAGCGATTGGCAAATCCAGAATAGATGTTGCTGCTGCTGAGGCTGACATTGAAAGGTATGCTCGAGAACAAGCTGCAGAGGCTTTACTATACGAAGAGCGAAAGGCTGCAGATGCTAAGAGGAATGTTAAGCAACAAGCAGTAGATGAAGAACTCTATGCTAAGGAAAAAGAAGCTGAAGGAATCAAGGCTTTTGGAGAGTTTTACATTGCTACATTGTTGGATTCTTTTGGAGGAAATTATGATGCTTTAAGACGTTACTTGGTTATCAGTGGTATAATGTCAGATCGTTGTGTAGTCTAGTGTTAAAGATTGTGAGGAAACCATAGGAACATAATCGTCTTTTCCACCGAAAGATCATTATACATAATATATCATTATTTATATTCTAATGTAACACTTTTTATATGTATCATTATCGTTCAATAAAATCGAAAACAAAAAGTGATAAAATCGTCTTTTTCACCAAACTCATTGGCAAAATAATGTGTATCTATCATATTTGTTTCCTCTTAAACTAGTGTGATATAATTACTACTTTTCCTTGTATTCTCATCTTTTATTTCCTATTTACTTCTTTTCGTATCCTTGTGGGCCCTGAGGTCTCGACTTCTATCTTGGAACCTTCGACGTCTAGCTCCTTTATATTTTAGAAGGTTCTGAAACTTGTTAGATGTTGAGAGATATGGCTAGAGACTTGTGGGCGGCAAGACATGGAGCTTCTCCAAAGAAGACACAAGAGAAGCTGGAAGAGTTGGCTGGAACCATGGATAGTACTCTAGAAGAAGGCAATATCATTAAGTGGCAGAACATGTTAGAACAACAGAGAATTGTGTAATGTAAATATTTTAGATAGTTTGTAAGAGTTCAATTGAGTCCATTTAGGTTATTCTTTAGGATTAATCTTGACTGTTCATTTGATGATGACTTGCCTATAAGTAAGAAAATGGAGTCTTACATCTTCAGATGCGAGTGTGATTTTTTGCCACTTATTGAGCTCCGGCGGCCATGGATGCAAAGCTCAAAGTGCCCTAGGGGATTGTTGAGGTCATATGAGTTGTGTTGAGGGACTCCATGTTTTTTCATCAGCAAATTTGTTTCATAAATGCATTGAACACCCAAACAAAAAGTAGTTCATAATAAGGCAAGAAGTTAAAAAGTAGAAGAAGACCTATATAATTAGACATATATATTTGAGAATGTAATGTAATTAGACATATATAAACTTTTATTTCCACAAAAAAAAAAAAAAAAAACTTTTGCTATCAGGTAAAAGATTAAATTATATTTACGTTTGAACCCTAACGCACTCAAAGCTCGTAACAAGAAATTGGACACGTATCGGCAACGGAATAGGCAAAATTGGTATTTGTCTTTAGTGCCTGAGAGTAGAGAGAGAGTGTGTACCGTGTATTCTTCATTCAGTCTATTTGGTTTTCGGTTTTGAGCTCGCCTGAGAAGAAGAAGAAGCTGGTTTTGATTTTTGAGCTAAGGCGAGAAGAGAAGCTGTTGAGTCCGATATGGCCATTACTTCTGTGACCTGCTGTTCAACTTTCGTCTCCTGCATGTACAAGACATTTGGTGGGCTCTCTCAAAATCTTTGATGCAATCGCTGCTTTGATCCCACCATCACTAACGTGGCGGAGTTGCTCATGAATTTGGAATTAGCTTAATTATTATTTATAATGTTACGTAGAAATTTGAATTAGTCATACTTTGACTAGATCCTATATACTAGTTGTTAGTTATCAGTCTCAAATACACGCCTTTCCTAGGTTTTTTTTTTTCACTTCTTCATCGTCTTCTTTTTCTTCTGTCGACTGCTTGATCACGCACAACAACAGGTACGATATGATTTTAGTAAAAGTATTCTTCATATATACAATACATGATTTTCAGTTCAGAAAAGAACAAGAGAGATAAAGTAATTCTTTCTAGAATGTAATGATCAATCTTTTAATTCCAAGTTATCATAATTCTGACTATCCATAAAGTCAAGGTTATATATGCTGAATGCTTAATTAGCCTTTTTATTTGATCAATGCATTTTTCTTTCAGTTCTAATATGTGTTTCTTCAAGTACCAAACTGCCCAGCCTTATGAAATCCTGTTGATCTTCGGAGCTGGTAACAAGAACATAAAGCTCAAGAGAAAAAGCTTGATATGGCCAGGCCAAACATGCATGGCTCTTAACACAGGACTCATCACCTGCAACTTCGAAGTGACTGCTACGAGTTCTGAGAAGTTCTCATTACTAATTCCTACATCGTTCGCAATTGGCCCGTGGACTCAGGACAAGGCAAGCATGTTAAAGTACGCCAAGTTCATGTCTCGTACAAAATCTTTCCCCTACGATGATGTGAAGAAGCTACTTGGAGATACAATCCAAGGAGAAGTGCGCGCACTTGCTGCTTCCATGACAAATGAAGAAATCTCGAAAGGAAGTAACGATTTCATGGACATTGTCGACAGGGCTCAGCTCCGTCTCAGCAAGTTTGGGATTTTTATATATTTTGCCTACATTAACAACTGTCTAGTTTATACTAGGGAGCAGATGGGAGCAATTGGGCTGTTCAAGACTAAAGTAGAAGATGCAAATGTGTCACTCTACGAGAATCAAAAATCTGCAGATGCGTCGCTCTATGCCAAGGAGAAAGAGGCCGAAGGAACCAAGGCTGTTGAAGAAGCGCGAGGGCTTTATACTGCTACATTATTGAAGGCCCTTGGAGGAAATTATGGTTATGTGAGAAGTTACATGAGACACGGTGGTAGATTGTCAAGATTATTTTAGTTAGTGTTTGTTAGTGGTTCCTTTTACCTGAGAAGAGTTGCTTTATAATAATTAAGCAAATAAGAGAGATTTGGCATGTTAGTGTTACTTGATTATGCCTTGAAATGTCTTCCTTCAACTTCAACTTATGATCTATTTAAAGAATTAAGTTAACGATGGCAGGATTACTATGAAGTATCATCACAACTGCAAAATTAATTAAAATCCCAAGTTTCTTATTGTATTCGTTTTGATTTATGGACAAACCATATCATAACAAAAGAATTAAGGAGATCACCTTGTTTACAACGGGGTGATCTCTAATGTCAGTTAATTTCATGAACTAAAAATTTAAATTTAATTTTTTTAGTGTCTTTAACTGGATCCACTATGATTGTTCCGTTTGATTTTCGTTTTGGGCTCCCCTTGCTGCTCCTCGGTCATGTAGGATCGATCCATATTTTTCAGTTCTTCAAGCTTCTCGTTGTAGTGTTCCCGTTTTTCGTTTAATTTCAGATGAGACATGAGTTTCGTTCGGCATCTGAGACCGTGCGCAAGACATTGATTGTTTATCTTTTTGTTTGACCATCTTTTTCCAAATTGGGTGTTATTGGAAGGGTGGGGATGAGTCCGCCTCTCAGTCTTAATATGTCATTCTCGTATTCATCATTCCATTTGGGCTCAAGGTTTTGGTTTCCCCGCACAACACCACTGCCTTGTTGGAGATTATCTTATCTGAGGCACTACTTATGTAGGCATTCTTCAACTGTGTCCACGACCCTTAGAATTCCGAAATCCTGTAATTTGTCTTCGATCATCAATCCTTCACGGCTTTATATCTCTACTATTTATCCTCGGGTGTGCTATGATCGGTGTAGTACTCGGCATGGACGGCCATCCAGAAATTTTTTGATATTTGGCTTATCCAAAAACTTTTTACAGTCTGGTGTTTACTCTGGACATGTTTACTCGTTGATGAAACTAATAAGTTATCAATCAAATGTCTCCATCTCTACAAAAGGATGCCTAGCCGCCGCCTCGAATGCGCCTCCTATCCGGAACTCTCTCCTGTTCCCAACCCCTTTATCTTATCAGTCGTGTTTGAATAGCATCGACAAAGTTCGACTATAAGATACACGAAGGTATACTTTGAATTTAAAGACTATATATAATTTCTAATTTAAAAATATATAATGGAGTAAATATTAAGTTTTGTAATCATGTATCAAAAATTAAAATTAAAATAAACATGTGACAAAAAACTTGATTCAGTCAAATCAATGAAATATAATGTAGAATTAGCAGCAATTTATTGATATAGTATTATGCGGAAGTAAGTATATACTTTGACTAGATCCTTTTTTTAAAAAAAAAATGACTAGATCCTATTTAGTGGTTAATTATCAGTCTCAAATACATGCCGTCTTTTCCAGGGTTCTTTATTCTCTGTCGATTGCTTTTTCATACATCACAGGTACGCCATGATTTTGGTCTGTTGTTAATTTGTGAACATTTAATTTTACGTGTTTGATATTGTTCTTTCTTCCTAATGATCGATCTTCATCTATCAATTCAGCTTGCATTGTTTTATTTTTCTACCAAAACTTGCTTATCCAACTCATTAAGCACAACCCAACTCACCAAGTACAATTTGGATTCTTAGGATTAGAGTTTGATTCCCAACGACGATGCTTTTAGAATTTTGCTTGACTTGAGTTCCTCATGTTTGGCTGCTATCATCCCTTGTTGGGTTCTTATTTGGGTCAAGCAATAAAAATAAAACTCTCTTTTACATCGGTAAATCTATAATTGAATCTTCAACAATAAGCTTGAATTTTTTTACTAAGAACGGAAATAAGAATAGAAAATCGATTACATTTTCAATTCTATCTGCTAAGAATAGAAAATGGAAAGTCCTTTAATTAACCGGCTCTTTTTTCTTAAATTCAAAAAGGGAATTCCTTGTTAGATGTATTAGCTGTAAGCGAGTCCGCCTCATAGCTAGATAGATACAAATAGACTATATCCAAGACTCTCGATTCCGATCTGATATTTGCGAATTGGAATTGTTTGTCATTGATCTCGATAAGGACCGCGAAATGGGACGGATGGAAGCTCTTTTGCTTTCGAATTCGAATCTCATTATCTTTAAAATATCTAGGGAAAACTCTAATTCCAAGCCATCAACTATCTCTCATTTGCAATTACTAATCTAAACTCACCTTTTATGTCAAGATGTAACTCAAAACTTTCGGAAA
>JAYMSW010000202.1:0-27453 GCA_036897725.1 Erodium texanum
GGGAGGGTCATGAGAGGATTAAGTGCAATTAGAGTTTTTCTTTTACTTGTTTAGGTATTTAGTATTTGGTTTTTTCGGGGCCAATACTTAATTTTCTCTAAGCCCAATTTCTAAATAAACCCAACAAGCTTCAGAAGCCCAAAAAACACCTAAATCTATGAGGCAGGCGTAGAGGCGTAAGCCTCAGACCAGCCCCATGAGGCGCCATCACATCCCAAAACCTTGCGCCTCACATGCCTTTTAAAACCATGTCTGTAACAAGTAACAACAATGATGCTGTTTTTGTCCAAAAGGTTTTTGCTTTTTTTTTTTTACATTAGATTGTAGTTTTAATACCTTGCTTGGATAACTGCGCAGGATCAGAAGTCTAATGCGCTTCTTATATATCTATGGTATGCGGAGGCAGAGGTTGCCAATGGGTCAGAATCATCATATCGTGCAATACACATTTTGTCGTGCATAGGTAGTGGTGCAGTGTACAGTCCATATAAAAATCAACCTTCAAATTTGCAATTGCTGAGAGCGCACCAGGGTTTCAAAGAAAGAATAAAAGCAGTCCGATCAACATGGATGCGTGGTGTTATAGATGATCAGTCTGTAGCCCTTGTTTGTTCGGCTGCTCTGTTTGAAGAGTTGACCACAGGATGGGAGGCTGGCACTGAGATTTTAGATCAGGCTTTTATGATGGTCCTTCCAGGTTATTTACCCTTTCTTTTACCTAGTTACTTTTTAATATTTTGCACGATTTGATAATGCATCTCTTTCATATTAAAGGAGCGATCTTATTTGACCTCAGCTAAATGAAATTACCTAGCTTTATTACAAAATGGGTTTCATATCATAGCCAATCTAAAACAGTAGGATTCAGCCATACATATCATTATTTCATAGTTCAAAGCTGTTCTTACATTTCATTTGTTTGCCTTGAAACAAGGGTGGCCATGGAATACAATGGCCTACACGAATACGTCATCCATCATGCACAATATATGCCTCCATGTTCCTCTTACATCTACACCTGTCCAGAAGTAAAAAAGCAAAAGAAAATTTGTATTGGATATGAGTGAAATGATTATGTGATTTTCGACATGTGATGATCTTTTTTGTCCCTCTCATTTCTAATGAACAGAAAGAAGAAGTCAAAGTCATCAACTTGAATGTTTATTTAACTTCTATGTGAGGATGCTTCAGAGGCATCACAAGCAATCAGGTCTGTCGAAAGTCTGGGGCTCCATCTTGCAAGGGTTGCAAGTATATCCTTCGAGTGGCGAACTTTTTAATACCTTAATGGAGACAAGCCATCTTTACACAACACCAAATAAACTCCGATGGATGTTCGATCAACACTGCCTCAAGTAAGATATTCTCTCCTCTAAACCGTACTGCAAATCTCAAACATGAAAAAAAAAGGATGTTTGGCTGAAATGGGTTTAAATTCCATGTTTTGTCCTCTTTTGCTTGAGTTTGTTGGTGACCAAATTAAATGACTTGATGATCCTTACGCAGACTGAATATTAATATACACAATAGTTAACTCCCCTCTCCTTAATAGGATTCAGTACCTATTGATCTTAATTGATTCTCATACACAGACTGAGACTTCTCATTTATTGTGTTATAGTTCATGTTTTGTTAAATCATGCATTGCACCTTTTCCATAGAACACTATAATTGATGATAATTTGGACTTTGAACATCCTCAGGAATCCGTCCGTCATAGTTTGGCTTTTTGCGTTGTCATTTGAGCTGAGCAGGGGAGGCTCCCAGCATAGAATTCATGGGTTGTTTGAAAGGGCTTTGGCAAATAGTACAATGCATAATGCAGTTGTGCTCTGGCGTTGCTACATTGCCTATGAGCTAAATGTACTACGCAATCCCTCTGCTGCCAGGCGCATCTTTTTCCGAGCAATCCATGCATGCCCATGGTAAGGGTGAACTCATCAATTCCTACCATAAGATTGTATCCTGACATACATTGGAACTTGGACTTATTTGGGTGCAGCCAAAACTTATCATTACTCTTCTGGATAAACAATTGCATTCCAAACTAGAATAATTAATTCTAATAAGAGCAAGACTCTAATGCTTACATAATCATTGCTTGTTTATATGGCTTTTCTGTCAGTCCTATAGGAGTTAACACCCATTGTTCTGCCATGCAGACTGGTATTATTGTATGTACATCTGTTAATATTTATTGTCTCACTAGTCATTCGATTATCATGCTGTTAACACAATTGAGTATCCTTGCACTGGAGGCGAACCTTTAATTTGTAAGTTCGCCAAATGTAGTAAGTTATATTTATGACGACAGTTTGTTTTGTTCTTAAAGGATTTATATACATCTACTTAATCTTTTCCTTTTGCTAAAGCACCTGGAAAATGGGTTCTCTGAGAATTGGCTGACCATGTTGCATGATATGATTTTAAGATTCATGCATGCTTATTCTTTTTTGTTTCGTTATTTATCCCCAGGTCGAAAAAGTTATGGCTTGATGGTTTCCTGAAGCTGAACTCCATCCTGAGTGCGAAAGAGCTGTCAGATCTCCAAGAAGTCATGCGGGATAAGGAACTGAATCTGAGGACTGATATATACGAAATTCTTTTGCGAGATGAGATGGTGTCATGAAACCATCGGCCACAACCCAAGAACATATGTTTTACTTGTGTGTTTTGTATACTTGCAAGCTATGATGCAAATGTGTGTATAGTGATGCTTACTTTGAATGTACTAGCTCCTTGAGTACCCGGGACATTACTTGAAACATTACACAATCAAATTGTTTTGTCAAGTTTTCTTATAATTGACCTGCTGAACTGAACATACTTCACCAAGTGTTCTACATTGACAGAATGTGCATTTAGTGACCAGTTGATATGCTAGTTGGGTCTCTTAAGTAATTGTTTCGGCTTTAGGGTTGGAGTAGGTAAATATGGCAGCGAAGTCTGGTTTCATAAAAAATATATCTGTTGTCATGCAGTATCTCAGTTAATTCTCATGCCATTAACTATCTTATGTTTGTAATTTTTTGTTTCTTATAGTTATGCATTTGAAAAAGCCATTACCTACAGTTGTATCCGTGTTTGTTCAACGCCAAAACTTCAATATGGCATATTACATGGAGCACAGCACAACACGCTGTACATTACATTAGTATTAATTAAAGTAAATAAACCAATATTGCAAAAAAAAAGAAAAAACCCAAGAAGTACTATGAATATTAAAATCTGTATCAGTATCATTGTTATGTATTTGATCATAAATCACATAAAAATATCTGTATCAGTATCATTGTTATGTATTTGATCATAAATCACATAAAAATAACCCATGTATGGAAGTATTTTTATATAGTTCCACCGATTCAGTAACAAGAGACACATCATACAAAAAACTGTAATCAACATTGAACAACTGTCCAATTCAGTGAATAAAACATTATGCCATAGTTAGATCAAGTCAAGATGATTTGAGAATTTATCATAAGCCACAGGAGTGCAAATTTGCAACCATAGGCAGGTGATTCATAAACTTGCATCCCAGATGTAAAAGAATGTACAGAGTTCTGTAGTTTGTGCATACTGAGATTACTAGTAATGAGTTACAGACCAATTGTGCTATTCTAATACACCTTCGGTCATCCTAATTCTCAAACAATCTCCGCAGGTTGTTGATCACATGAAGGTAATAAGAAAGAATATCAAAACTGTATATGTCAGCTCCTTGCATGTTTTGGAAGATAACAAAATCTTTAGTCATGACACAGCTCTCCAGAAAAAGCAATAAGCACGTTCATGAGTCAGCCTTCTATGTCGACAACACAAAACATGAGAGAAGATTAGAGAAAAACACTAGTCATGTATGATAAAAAAAAAACTCAAAAATAGAACATTTTTCTTAGACCATAATAGAAATGACATGTCTTACCTAATTTGAGGGGAAATAGCTATTTGGCAGGATATTATGCTCCAAATTACATTGCAGATCCAGGTCCATTTTGAAGCAACTTCACTAGATCCATACCACATACACAGTCATATCGTTCTTCCATAGTTCAGTTACTTACATTGCTCCTCATTCAGCTACTTCATTGTGGTAGTGACTAATTCCACATCTTCTTACTTCCCTCGTAAACTCATGCTCTTCCTCTTGTCGCTCAGTGCAATACGCCTTGACATAGCAGGATTGTGAAATTTTCTCATGTGCTCTGAAAGTCTGTGTATGGCTCGGAGATCACCAATCTCAGAAAGTTGCATTAAGAATAAGTCAAACTTCTGATATGGCAACTTCATATCCTTGTTCAACACATCTTCCAAAAGAAGACATGCATCTTCCCCCTTATCACAACCAAAAAGCCCTTCAATCATCACACAGTAAGTATCTGTATCTCGTGCACAGCCCCTTTTATCCATCTCATGCCAAGTTTCAAATGCCCCGTCGGGATCACACATTTCAAAAAACATCAATATTAACATATTAAAAGTTTGGACGCTAGGCTCACAACCCACCTCAATCATTCTGCCATAAAGCCTAAGTGCTTCTTCGCTGTTTTTATTATCACAGAGGACCTTGAGAAAGCAGTTAAAAGTAAGAATATCAGGAGGAAAACCTTTGTTACCCATCTTTTCAAAGACCTTGTACGCTTCCTCAACTTTTCCGGCTAAACACATACCTTCTAGCATTTCCTTGTATGTTGAAACATCTGGAAGACATCCACTGTTTATCATGTGATCAAAAACTTTAAAGCATTCTTCCATCCTATTGTTCTTTACCAGAGCCACGATCATAATGGCATAACTTTTTGCTGTAGGAGATGACATGACTGAACCTTTGGTTCTCATGAACTCAAGAAGCTCAGCAGCCTCTGTAACCATCCCTGCCTTGCATAACGTATCAATGGCAGTGAAGTATGTAAAGTTATCCGGTGTATGGCCCATTTGGATCATCTCTTCAAGAACCTTCATTCCTCTAGCTGGATTTCTAACCCTACACCACCCGAAGAACAAAATATTGTAACTGTTATCATCAGGCTTAAGCTTCATCTTCACTTTCATAAACATGGTTTCGGCATCCTCAACAAGACTGCACTTGCACAAAGCATCGAGTAGCATGTTCAATGCATCAATCTCTGGCGGTTTCTTCAGCTTCAGCCTCTTCTTGTGGGCAAATTTGTGAAGATGGGTCAGATGCTTCTCGGCATACTTTCTCAACATGTTCAACAAGACATCCAGAGGAACAACATTCTTGTCCTTCCTCTTCATGTAATCCAACATATCACAAACAACTCCAAATTGCCTAGCTTTGTACCTGGTACTAGACAAAATGTCAATCATATCATTATATGCCTGGGGTTCATGGGTGTAGTTTTCTTGATGACCAACCCATGTGAAAAACCTAAATGCCAACCTCTCCTCGAACCGAAGCCTGTGGAGGACCTCAAGAACCAGTTCGGTCGTCAGTTTTGCACCCACCTCGTCAAGAGCTTTTTCCATGTCAAGATATGCAAAAGAGTTGCCCATCACAGCATTATACAACATTTCACCATCAGAAGAACCCTTGTGCTCAACAACAGCAGCAGCAGGAGAATTGCAGTCAAGGGCTCGATCAAATGTATCAAATTCTGAACAAAATGGCCTCCCAGATGCAACAAATGAATCGGGACAAAGCAAAAATCGAACTTTAACTAGACCAGAACTTGGGCATGACGGATTGATCTTGGGAACAGAGCAAATTGATTCTATAATAGGAGTGAAATGCCTAATATTGGCAAATAAATATGAACAGTACCTTCTCATTTCCGTTGGCGATTGACTCTCTCTCGGTGACAGATTGTGTTGCGGTAGCGATAATGGTGTGTTATGTGCAGGTACTAACTCTGTAGAGGTCTCTGGGTGAATGTTCTCCGAATTTGTTGCCGGACTTGGGATTTGATTACACTCGTATTATTCATTGCATCAAATTCCACAAAAACTCAATTCAAAAGAGCACATAAATTCCAACTCAGAACCGATAAATTCAAAACCTGTCAGCAACACCGAAAGAGAGGACAACTGTGAGGGTTTGAGAAAATGAAAGCAGGTTTTACTCAAACTCAAACCCTAATCTTACCTGCTTTCGATTCAAGCTATCTTCTTCAAACCCTTCGCTTTGGCTTTGCTCAACAAGTTTGGGCATATTAATTATTAAGGGTATTTGTGTCTTTTTTCCTTCAAAACTCACGGTGTCAATAAAATACAAGAGAGGGACTGTTTGCTAATTTTCCGAAGCATTCCTAGCTCTGCGTTAAGAGAAGAGATGCAGGGCAAAACTCCACTCTGCAGAAACTTTCAGGCTGGCAGGTACCTACTTTTGCTTCGATTCCTCTAGCTGCTTTGATTTGCATCCATTATATCGGTCTTTCTTCGTTAATGGCTTCTTTTTGGTAGTAGCATCTATCTGTTTGGTTATGTCTTTCTCTGCAATTTGGTTGGCATTCAATTTTTTTGAAATGGGTATGTGTTCTTTTGATTTTTATTATCCTTGCTCTAATGGGTTATTGTTGTTCTATCGGCTCTTGTTCTGCCTGTCTTGGCAATTTGTTTGATATTCACATGTTTTATGAAATAGATGTATGCTGCTTTGATTTGTATCCAATTCATCAATCTTTTCTTTGATGTGGGAATGTGATGTTTCTCGGGAGAGAAGGGAAAGTTTTGAAAATTGTTGGCATCGGCTATAGATGCTCGCAGAATTGGGGCATATTGCTTGGGATGGGACCTTTGAGCAGACCCTGAAAGGCATTGGCTCCAATGATGTGTTGGATATATCAGGTTTGTGTTTATGTAATGGGTTCTTGAGTTGGGTGCTGATAGTGTGTGGAAATTAGAAAGTGGACTCTTTGTCCAATAGATTGTCATTGATCCTATTTGATGATTTTGTTCTAATAGGTTAAGAAGTTGAAAGTAGTTTCATTTCTTTGTGTCTTTTCACTGGGACTAGTGGTTGTTCAGGATATCAAGTATTATATAATTGGGCCTAAGTTTGTGTTATCCTGATTGCCTGCTTGCATGAAGCTATATCATTGTTTTTCGAAACTGTTATGTCTTCTTCTCCAGCTGTCGGTACGGTGATAGATGTAAGTTTGTTCATCCAGTTCAGCAACAGCCAAAGTCTAATGCCTTTGGTTCTGGGGCCGGAGCTGGTTCCCATCACCAACAGACGCGAAATCCTTTTGGATTCGGTGTTCAGAGCAGCTCTCAGTCAAAAGGGTCCAATGAATCTGGATCTAAACAGAACCAGTTCAAGGTTCTTTTCTACCCTAAGATACCTAACTATCAGTTTCATCTAATATGCACACTGTTTTTCTTATATGCCGCTCAAGCATGTTGTTAACTGATTACTCATTATTCGTTGAACAGCCTTTTGAAAATAAATGGACTCGTTCCTCTGCCGGTGGTGGCTCTTCTGCCCGGCAGCCCGATAATCAGCCTCAGTCATCGAATCATCAGTATGTACTTCATGTATTGGTTCATCTTCTTTCTGATGCAGTCTGCAGATCTTCTGCATTTTCGCTTGTTCTTTTCTCTTCTTCACAGCTTAACTAATCCAATGTTGGTTGTTTATTTGAAGGTGCACAGATCCTGAGGCATGCAAGCACATGATTGGTGAAGATTTTGAACATGAAAGACCACTGTGGAAGCTTACATGCTATGGTCACTGGAAAAAGTATGTTTTAATGCCCATCACTAATAGCATCTTATAAATTTTAGTTTTGGACTGTAGTTGATAGTTGATACTGTAAATGATTGTGTTTTCGGATTTCCAACAAAAACCTTTGAAAGCACAGAACTGTTGATGAAGGATTGGGCTTCCTGGTAAACCATACAGGATGATTTTAGTCTGATCAGTGTTACGTATTCTTTTCACTATTTGATTCATCCATTCTCTTTGCAAATTTAGGGCAAAATTTTATGTACTTAAGCCCCTTCTCAACACTCAGCCCTTTTCTATCCAAACAAAATTAGTTATAAAGAGAAAAATAACGTGAAACACAAAATTCAAGAAATCAGCTAACAAGAAGGGAAAGTATAAGTTTTATCGTACACCATAGTACATTAGCATTACAAACAACTGAAGATTATTTAAGCCGCCATCTTATGTTAATGCACAATAAACTAAAGTTATACGGTGTCTGGGAATTTCTGTCTCAAGGCTTCCAACAAATAGATAAATTTTGTCATCTTTCATCGAACATGGAGAATTTATAAAAATATTGTGATATATTTGGCCTTTCTGGCTTCAACCAAGTCTACTATGTATTCTGCTACGTGATGGTAATCATAATAATGAAGCGGGGTAACAGATGATGGCATATTTGTTTGCTTATTTATTCTTCTATTGTAACATTAACTTTTGATTTCTTTTGTTTCCAGTGCTCCTTGTGACATTGTCGGAGATGTTAGCTACGAAGAATTGCGTGCAGCAGCTTATGATGAAGCTAAGCGTGGATTGAGCATGCAGTCAATCGTAAGATAATCTAACCTAACCTAACATGCTATACCAGCAATTTTGTTTGTCATATTACATTTGGCCACATAAGGCACAAATGCTCTGAGTAGGCATTATTGTATTAGGTTGACTTCTGTGTGCAATGGAAGTTCATCTAATGCATGTTGATCCAAATATTTAATTTAGCATAATGTTACTCGGTAAGTGACTTGAAAGATGGAAGCGAGACTAATAGATAAAAAAAAATACTGCAAGATGTAGAAAAGACGATGCAGCGAGTCTAATAGATAATGTTGAAATATGAAATTTGTTACTTGGCTCATATTGTGAGAGGTGGAAATGATGATGCAAATTCAGCACAATGACTAACCATTTTGAAAGGTTACACTTCGTGTTCATGGGTCTGAAAACTGAGGAAGGCCGCATATAATGAGTGAATGAAAATAAGAACCATAATATAGGAAAACCTGTCATCTAGGTTTGTACCATACATGTCTGACTAGGTTGTTTAATATTATCAAGCATGGTGTCTTAAGTTCTGAAAATTCTAAGCATTCATTTAATGAGGAAAACTTTTCTACTATGCACATGCAACTTAATAAAACAATTAGGGTCCCTCCCTCAAATTGCTTGAAAGCAGTCCCCTTTGCTGCTATAAGCTATATCATGCGTTTGCTTCTATCCGTCACATTTGGATTTGTGAAAGCTATCATTAATTATGTTGATTTCTTGGGAAGGGAAGCAATGTAAGTGTTTGATTTATAGAGCTCTTGGTAGACTAGGTTACTGTGTCGTTATTGCTAAAAGCTTGTTGAAGCATAGCATCCTAATTTGAGCAGTTCTACAAATAAAGCGCGGGCCATGTAATTCGTATAAGATGACTAATTTTGTTAACAATTTTGGATTTCTGCTCTGAGAAAATTTGTATGCACCTGTTTTCTAATAATATTTTATAAGTATCAATATAATAACATCTGTAATGGATGCTTTGTTGATCTAACAAAGTGCTTGCATTCTGCTGCAGGTTGAGAGAGAGAGAAATATGCTGAGTTCCAAATTAATTGAATTTGAGAACCTTCTCCGTAATCCCTATGCAAGCCGACCAAATCCTACTGCTGCCACCAGCCAAAGCCCATTTCCCATGACAAGTCCAAACACTTCCTCAGTGAATCCTCAAAATAGTGCTCCTCCTGCATTTGCAAGTTTTAGCCAACTGGGTTCATCTCATAATACAGGGTGAGGAGTAAAGTAAAAACTGTTTCTTGAGCTTGTTTTTTTAAAAAAAATTCAAACCGTTGCTTTGGATGTGTTGATTGATAAAACTACCAAATCTCTACCTATATTACTGAGGGGTGTCATATGTTGATTTTTTTTTAATTTCTGTTTTTACGCTTATGCTTTACCTTTTAGTCTCATATAAGCAATATTTTGTTTTCCAGACCTTCCGCACCATTGATCAATGCATTTGGGCAATCACCATCAGCCTTTGGGCAAGGACCATCAGCCAATGCCTTTGGGCAAGGACCATCAGCTAAAACATTTGGGCAAGCACCACCGGCCAGTGCCTTTGGCCAAGCACCACAGGCCAGTGCCTTTGGCCAAGCACCCCCAGCCAACGCTTTCGGGCAAGCACCATCAGTTAATGCTTTCGGGCAATCACCATCAGTTAATGCTTTCGGGCAATCACCGTCAGTTAATGCTTTCGGGCGAACTTCTACCATGCCGAACTCTTCACCATTTGGAAGTTCGGGTAATAATTTAATGTGTTGTTTTACCAACTATTCATCTACAAGTCCTTATCCCTTCTGATTATGTGTGATTGTAGGATCCTTTGGCAGTCAGAATCCTGCCCAAACATTGGGAAATTCATTCTCCTCTAATGTATCAGGCCCTGGAAACAGCAGCATTACAGGTGCCAAAAGCAACCTGTTTTCTACTTCAGCGCTGCCAACAGAAAATCCCAGTTCTAGTGGAAATGGACATTCAACGAGCATTCAGTCAATGTAAGTTGAAAGGAACTACTACTTTATTTGTACTCCATTGAGAAAAAGTGCCGTGTTCTTGGAAATGATTAAAATACTATTTATGATCTATTGTAGTTGTTCTAATGTTTGCCCCTTTTTTCACATTATGGTACTACATTTCAGGCATTGTTCTCTTTTGTTGGTACAGATATTTAATGTTTCATCTATTACCCTCTCTATTTTTTGCTTGCTACTCTGCTCGGTAAAAGAGATTTATATTTATTATTCTCAAATCAAAAGTATGTGGATCTAATCACCACTTGATATACATCTAGGGACCTCCATTTATAAGCTTGTAGACATTTGTCATGTGCCCCTGTTGTTGTCTCTGGTTCATATGTAGATATGTTTCTTGCTATGGTTCTTGTGTAGAACCCTACACATGAGTGGAGTGTTGAAATATAAAGTCTCACATTGAAAAAAAGAAGAAGAGGGGGCTACATGTTATGAAGGGTGTTAAAGCTCAAACCCAACCCTTATGGGTAGAGGCCCCAAGATGAATATCAAGCGGTGATGAGATCCACATACTTTCTAATATCGGTCTATTCTTTCTGTCTTGAGTGAAGCTCAAATAGCTCCTGTGCAGTGTTTATGTTATCTGAATGTTCTCGCCATTGTTCTTGATTTTGTTGTATTCTTATATTCTTATAAAAACATGATCTCTGTTTCTGTAACTGCAGAAATAACACTATTTCTGGGGGTGCAAGTATTTGGTTAAAGGAGAAATGGACTCCTGGAGAGGTAAAGTGCTTGGCTACTCTAGAACTATCCTATTTTGATGTAATGTTTCATGAATATTTCATAAAACTTATCTTTAAAGTGAGCTCATTAATTCCTAGGTATCACAATCTAAAAGATTGCCGCAATTTACACTTGCCTAATGCCCGTACTGTTTTCTTTTTTGCATATCCGTTCCGGTTTTCTTTAAGCAGTTAGGGTGAATAATTAGGCCATAAATAGTATATTCTATATTGTCGTGATTTTCTGCTACTGTACCACAACAGTAGTGTTGAGTTTAAGGAAGTGAATTATGCATGAATTACCAATAATATCCTTATATGAGTGACCTATTATCGCATGAATACCTTAGCAAGCATGAGCACTTACTCCTCTTTCCTCAAATTTTTGACACAAGAAAAGAAAAGAAATGAACATGACACTTATTATGGAGCGTGTGGAATATTTGCAAACTCGATCGAATCTTGAGCATGCTGATTTTGCCTTCTGTATAATATATATGTTTCTTTTAAATATCTTATAAGATTTGTGGTGTGACCCTTGGCAATTTAGTAGCTGCTGATCTTCGTCTGCTTTCACAGATTCCTGAAGAAGCACCTCCACATGCATATGTAAACTAAAGAATATTTTGTCCCAACATGTAAAGCGTTGTCTTAGTTGCTGGTTATGCACGATACAGTCAAGAAGTATTCAAAACTTGATCAGCCATTCATGGCTTCCATTTATGGTTGCATTTATGCTCATCAGTCGTGATGGGCGATGGATGTGCACAGGCCGCATAGATTTTGCTTCAGTTGATTTGCATCTTTGCTCAAGCTCTGTGTTTGATTACAATGAGATCATTGTTAAGGTTGAGCTCTTAATTCGTTAACAGATTCTGTTTGTAATGATAGTTCACCTTCTGCTTTTAATAAGCATTGCATCTTTGAGTCATTGGTCAACAATAATCTTAATATGAGTCAAATGTGAAAATTGAGATTTGGCGTCTCATCACAAACAAAATCATTTAAATTCGGGCTTGAAGTTTGGAACTTGGAACCCATCTAATTCGATTATATCAAACATTAGTATTGAAATTTAATATGATTTGATTAGAGTCTTAACCTATAAAACCATATTTTGCCTTCATTGAAATCTCAAATTTTGCACTAATTATCATTTATGTGACGGTGACTGTACAAAATTTATCCAGAAAAGTCAATAACGACCCAACCAGAAAATGCGAGGGAGAGTGTTTTTTTGGGCTAATGTTGATGGTGAGGTAAAAAGTCCATCTCTATCTTAAATAATTGTTTCTCTCTCTGAACTTAAAAGAAGTGTGATAGTGAAGTTCCAAGCAAGTTAGTGAGAATGGCATTATACAATTACAACAAGGAAGCATCTTGTGAAGTTCACCATCAACCCCCAAAATCTACTGTAGCCATGACTTTTCAAAGTCATCTCTCTCTCTTCCTCCTCTTCCTCTTCTTCAGTCACCTTTTCCACCACCCATTTGTTTGTCTGCTCCTTCCAGCCTAACCAGGTTTGTCACTTTCTTCTCTTCCATTTCCCAGCAAGAAAAATTCATTTTTGCGTTATGGGTTTTGACATTTGGGTTGCTTGTGTGTTCAATTCATGTTTGCTTGTAGCTCTACATCCGTTTATGAACACATAGGCCTGGTTTCAGTTGCCTTATTCCATGTAATTGGAAGAAACCATTTCAGTCCCACAAAGGACTCTACTTTGATTATCTGTAGCATGTATTTGGAAGAAACCAAACTAAATTGTCTGTATTATTTTGACAAAGCCTTTATTTCTTCCCCAGAAGATATGAGAATAGTAAGTTTGGTGCAAATCTTTGTTGTGCTTAAATGGGTTTTGTCAATTTGAAACTCCATTATGACTTGCTGACTTCGAAAACCATATATTTGGTGGAGCATGCTGTGAAAAAACAAACAAGTTTATGTACTTTGTTCCATTTTAGTCCTAACGTTCACAATGATTTGATTCCAATTTAATCCCAAGTTTGGACAAATTGCTCCAATTAAATCATCCTTGTTACGGCATTAGAAAAATTTGTCCAGACCTAGGACCAAAAACTTTGCTCAATGTTAGGACTAAACTGGTATGAAATCCTAACTTAAGATTAAATTGGAACACTTTCATCTCTAGAGAAATAAACAATGATTCTTTCATCTTCTCATAGCTCCCTTGTCCTCAAGAACTGGGTATATTTACTTTTCCTTTGACCAATCGAGCCATGGGAGCGACCCATCTCACTCTCTCCTTCAGCAATAACAAGTTAGCATTAGGATGAAAAGGCATGCGCAATAAGCCACTAATTTATGACATGACAAGTACAGAAATAAGGAAATACAATAATAAAGTGATACACTTACGTGAATTTTCTATGATAATTTACTTCTTTACTTTCTATTATAGGTGTTATTTACTAGTAATGGCGGCTTTCGAGAAAGATGAAGCACCGATGCTAGCAGAGACACGTCAAGAATCAGTAGAAGAATATATTGAGTCTAGACTTGAGAAATTTGCACGAAGCCTATCGATATCTATTCCGATGGAGTCCCATGAAAGGCAAAGTAACCTTGTTGGCCACACCGGGCCCCTCCAAACAGAGAGAAAAACTCCATTTGTACAAATGAGTGGTCCGTTATATACTACACCTCGCAACCAAGGTGGACCAGGGCAGCAAGCAGCAGAGACTGTGGTGCAAAAGTTTCCTTCTTTTAGTGCGACTCAGCAGAATGGTTGGGCAGAGCATAATCATGCTGGAAGAAATGAAAATTTAATGAGGTCTGGCCAATTGGGAATGTGCAATGATCCCTATTGCACCACTTGCCCAACATATTACAATTTCAAGGCTGCTAACCACAGAAATAGAAAATCTTCTGGTCTATTTGATCCCAAGGTGTTTACTCTATTCAACTAATCCAAATGTTATTTCTATTTTCTAGTGCATTGTTGTTGATATTTTCTTTAGTGTTTCTACATTCGATTATGTGACATGTTTTACGAGTCAATACAAAATTAGTTGCTCCTATCCCCAATATTTCCTATTTTGTCTTGTAATGCTATTTACCATTCATTTATAAGACTTTTCTTTAAAATTAAACTACCCTAGTTATACGTGAGTCTGAGTTCACATGTGAATCTGTATGTGAGTCTGAGTTCCACATCGGATAGGAAGGGTTGATATACGCCTTGGACCCATGACCTGATAGGCTAGTCTTTTGGGTAAAATGTGGTGGCCAAGTTGTATATCATGGGCTTCCATTTGGCCCTCCTTTGGTAAGGCCCTATTCTCCCCTACAAATTTTGGGCCCGGAAATGTATATTGTCTCTGGCCTCTTGCAGCCTCAAAATGGCTATGAGAAAGATGAAGCACCGATATCTCATTTTGCACATATGAACATGAAATAATGGCTATGAGAAAGATGAAGCACTGATATCTCATTTTGCACATATTTTCTATGTTATTTTTGGAAAAATACATTAGAGTATTTTAGGAGTGCTTTGGCAATATAAGGTACAGTTTACATATCCTACTATTAGTTTTTTTTTTGTATCTGTAGGCAACATATCTATGTGGACTGATACAGTTTTTCCTTTTATGATTGTTTGCAGTTCCATAATGTTCTTTATGGGGATGCTAAAGGTTGGGCAAGGAGGCTTTTCTCTTCCCTGCATCCATATGTTTTTGGCGTCATGAACCCTCATACTAAGCTTGTTCAACAATGGAACAAATTTTTTTCCATTTCTTGCTTGGTGGCAATTTTTCTCGATCCCATGTTTTTCTTCTTGCTCTCTGTTCAACGGGTATATTTCAGCTTGTTGAAATTCGGTAGTTTCAAATTAAGCTGTTTATAAAATTATTTAAACAGACGGTTCACCTGAATGTCACTCTTGTTGGATGGTTACTCTCAACTCTTTAAAATCACCTGAATTTTCCCATTTGAAATATTAATTAGCCTATCTAAATTGCTGGCTATTACCTGTGCAGGATCATAAGTGCATAGTTCTTAATTGGCCCTTGACCATGGCATTGGTGGTTCTTAGAAGCTTCACTGATTTCATTTACTTATTGAACATGCTCTTGCAGGTAAACTATTTCTTTACTCATCTAGAAGTACAGGTATAGATTTTCAGTATTTTATTTTATTTCAGAGAAGAATATCATTGTATCACTTGTATATACGTCTCTTGTGAAACATAAAGGATTTTCCATATTTTTCACTTAATGATGTTTGGAGATATATATATATGACTTTAGCAATTGTATATCATTTACTCTATTAAACATATAGGAATAGCTAACTGCTTTTTTCTCTTTCTACAGTTGGTTCAGTGTCATTTCAATTTATCTTATAGTAAGGGATGCATCTTTTTACCATAAAAGACCTTTGAATTTCTCTTTATTTTGCTGCCTCAATTCAGTATCATTACTAACAGTTTGGTACGCTGCTACTCTTCAGGTTAGCTGTTCTAAACTAGAACTCTTTTGCATCACACCCTTGTCTTTTCTGTTTTTTTTCTTCGGCAGTTTAGGTTGGCTTATGTGGCTCCTGAATCTAGAGTAGTCGGTGCTGGTGAGCTAGTTGACCACCCATGGAAAATTGCACGCAAATACCTCTGTGGATACTTCTTTGTTGATGTACTTGTTGTGTTACCACTTCCCCAAGTAAAGCTCTTATCTTGAACAAAAAAGTTGGTATATAACCCCAAATAGAACATGCTTTGCATAATTGGTAGGCCGCTACGAATCTCGTTTGTTCTCTAATTAGTACATATGGTGAATAAATTAAATGCAGATTATGATACTGCTGGTGATACGAAGGTCCTTGGGGTCATCTGGAGCTAATTATGCAAAAAATCTCTTACGGGCAGCAGTTCTAATTCAGTATATCCCAAGATTGTATAAATTTCTACCTTTGATCGCCGGTCAATCATCAAGTGGGTTCGTGTTTGAGTCAGCATGGTCAAATTTTGTGATAAATCTTCTGACGTTTGTACTATCTGGGCACGTTGTAGGCGCATGCTGGTACCTCTTCGGGTTACAGGTAAGTGTTGCTATTATAACTATTACATACATGAAACATGGCTCTTGATCTTTTTGTGCTTTTCTGTGGCAGAGAGTGAATCAATGTTTTCGAAAAGCTTGTGATCACTCTAACATTACCAAGTCCTGTAAAAAGTTCATGGATTGTGGGCACGGGAATAGTTTAAGATATTGGAGTGACCCAACATGGAGTCAATGGACAAGCAACGTGAACGCTACTAATTGTTTCACCTCAGATGGGTTTCCCTATGGAATCTACATACAAGCTGTTAACCTCACCACGGAGCACAATGTAGTCACTAGATATGTGTTTTCCTTGTTTTGGGGTTTCCAGGTATGTCCTTAATATAAACCTTCCCTATAGTGAAGATAAAAACTAGGGATAATTGCAAAACGAGTATCCTGAGGTATTCATTTTTTGCAAATCGTAGCCCTCGTCTTTGATAATTGCGAAAAAAAGTATCCTGAGGTACATTTACTTGGATACTTTATGTGGGTATGGCATCTAGCGATCGTCAAACTCTTGTTATTTCTAAACCTACAGAATGGAACAGTTTTTATTGACGTTCTTATACTATCTCTGGTGCTTTAAAAAAGCAAATCAGTACTTTGGCTGGGAACCAAACTCCAAGCTATTTTGTGTGGGAAGTCCTTTTTACCATGGCCATCATCGGGCTGGGCCTCTTGCTGTTTGCTCTTCTCATTGGAAATATGCAGAACTTTCTCCAAGCTCTTGTACGGAGGTAAGGCTTTCTAGTTTCTACTACTTGTTTTGTTCAAATTCACACACAACTACAGATACAAATAGTTCTGCTTAATGGTTTGTATCTCCATCATAATACACATACATTATATTTCCAAAAAGTCATGAAACCTTATTGTTTTTCTTCCTCTGCCCTTTTAATTGGGTTATTGCAGGAGGTTAGATAGGTCACTTAGAAGTCGTGATATAGAGCAATGGATGAACCATCGGCGTTTACCAGAAGATCTTAAAAGGTCACTTTCTGATTATTATGTTTTTTCTTCATAACATATGAATCATTGGTTGTGTCATATTATAGGCAAGTAAGAGAAGCTGAACGGTATAACTGGGTCGCAACAAGAGGCGCGAAGGAAGGAGAGCTTTTGGAGGATTTGCCTGAAGACCTTCAGAGAGGCATAAGAAGCCATCTCTTTAAATTTGTTAAGAACGTAAGCTTCAACATCCTAGTGTATCCAACAATGACTCAAAGTTTAAAACCATTCTAGTTTTGCTCAAACTCTGCTTTGTTTTGGCCTAACTTACCATGTACTTGTCAAAATGAAACAAAACTCGTTCATTCTGCAGGTTCGGATTTTTTCACTGATAGACGATCCAATCTTAGATGCCATTTGTGAGAGATTAAGACAGAAGATATACATTAAAGGAAGCAAAGTCCTGTATCCAGGTGGTTTGGTTGACAAGATGGTTTTTATTGTGCGTGGAAAGATGGAGAGTATAGAAGATGATCGAAATATAGTCCCCTTGTCTGAAGGAGATGTCTGTGGGGAAGAACTCCTCTCTTGGTGTCTTGAGCATTCTTCTGTAAACCTGGGTATGAGTTTTAAAACTCTTAAATCGATCTCTCTTTGCATCTATATATATACATGTATAGTAGTTTTCACATGAGAACCCCTCAACCTACAAACTAAGAACCAATATGTGTTGTTGGATTAGTACGATTCAAGGCCCAAATTTAAAACAAATTCATTAATAGCAAAATTGGAACTACACAAAACTTTATTTTTTAAAATTTAATTAATTCACAATTCTCCCTGCATTCTGGGCCACTAGATGTACTGATCTAACGGCCCAGATTGGTTCTCGGTTTGTAGGATAAGAGGGATTCTCACATAAAAGTTCCCCTATATATATATATATATATAAGTTCAAGACAACAACATGGTTTTACTAAAAAAAAAGGTTTGTGTTGCAGATATCAGAAAAAGTAGGATTCCGGGACAGAGGTTGATTTGCAATAGAACGGTTCAATGTTTAACAAATGTGGAAGCATTTTCACTCCAAGCTGCTGATCTTGAAGAAGTTACCAGTCGCTTCTGCAGATTCTTGCGAAACCCTCGTGTTCAAAGAGCAATAAGGTAACTTCTGGACTTATTTTCATGTAGTTTGGAATGACGAAAATACCTTCATAGAAAAATATATTTGAAAGGGCATTTTCTGCATTTCACACCCATAAGTTGACGAATTTTGGTAAACTGAGACTAAAAATACTTGGGGTTGTCAATATTTTTTAAAAACTTAGGGGTAGTTGATGCATACTTGAGGATTGTTGAGTGAGATCATCCCTTTAACATATTATGTGATGTTTGGGGCGTTTCAGGTACGAATCTCCATACTGGAGAGGCGTTGCAGCAGTCAGCATCCAAGTAGCATGGAGATACAGGAAGAAATGTCAAAATCGTACCGTTTCATCAACATCATCGTCATCATATAAACCTCCCATTTCTTTGAGGTAGTGACATTTGTAGTAAGCATTGCATGCATGTAATGAGTGTATGTGTTTCCATAAATGTACTCAGGAAACGGACGTTGAGGGATCGAACCTTGTATTGTTAAATTTAGATTGTAATTAGTGAATCTTATTAAGAGAGCTTGAGGTTTTGGTGTATATATACCATGTTCAAGTGTTCCGGATAGGCAGCTTGCAAGCTGGTTTGACTTTTGAGATCTCTTGTTGATGGTGTTCACCTGAAGTTGGTTTGACTTGTGAGATCTCTTGTTAACAATGTTCAGCTGAAGTTCTGCACCATTCTATACACCTGAGAGTTTGACTTTTATATAGGACCGGGTAATGGCAGCTTTACCTTGTACTAAATTTACAAACTTGCCCCTATATATTCAACAGTTAAATCCGTTGACAATTGGTCAACCGGTTTGACCAATTCAATCAAAACTTACTTAATATCTTGATTGGTCAGGCTTTAGTTTTTTTTTTTTTGAAACTTTAATGAACCTTATTTGATATTGAAGAAATCAAATCTGATTTTTTTGGTTTCGATCTAGAATGCTCGTCACAATCAAATTGATGTCAAGGAGACTTATTATATACATTTATTTATTCACTGAATAATTGTTATTTCTTTTACTTCTCATCATAAATGAATCAAACTCTTCTTAATTTATTGAATTAACAAATCTCTTCTTCCCACAGAGATTACAGCCAAACATTATAGAAATGAAACAAAAACTTCAAAACTATTAGCCCATAGAAGCATAGATTATAGAGGTGCTCGACATCCCGTCTGAGGACCGAAAATGATCGTAGTAGGGGTTGCAAACTTAATTGTGAGAAATCTGAGAGAGGCCTAATATTTGAAAGAAAACTCTAAAAACACACCCTCACTTATTATATATTATTATATTTTAACCAGTTTCATTAACCATTAGACCAAACTTCTATTATTAAAAATTATTGTTTCCTGTTAACTTGACGGAAAACTCGGTTTTTGACGTCACATGCGAGTCATGTGTGTTCAATTTTTTTCAAAATACTCAAACTAACCTTTGTACTAACCCTATTATGACGGTCGTCGACGAGTTTGTTTCCAACAGATCATCGATATCGCATCTAGGTTCAAGGGAACTTCATGTTCTCGCTATGGAGGCGCCTCTACCTCCCAATGATGAACAAGGACGAGATGGGTTCTCTCCCAAGCTTCAAGTCCATGCTCAAGGTTGAAGATGACCGGTATGCAGCCAGTAATGGCGTCCGAACCCATCCAAAGAGGAGAGAGGTCAACTTCTCACCAACCCTCCTTGTCCTCTCTCCTCAGCTTCGATTTGGGTTGCGAGGTTGGGTTCCTCGACAGCCAAGCTCCGGGTCCTGCAACAATGGCGAATAAGGGAGCTGGGGTTTTGACTAATTTCCCAGATTTGACCTCTCATAACTTCAGCTCAGATCCCCAATTCTCGACGACCCTTTTCCCCCAATCCGTCGGTAACAACAATTCTGGTTTTGCTGGGTTTCGAGGGGTTGAAGACGGTCCTGGAATTGGAAATGCTATGTTTCTGAACAGGTCTCAGATGCTGAGACCCCTCGAGACCTTCCCTCCAATGGGGGCTCAGCCCACTCTCTTCCAGAAGAGAGCTGCGCTGAGGAAGAATTTGGGCGAAAATGGAGGCAAATCTCAAAGCATTATCGAGACTGAGAAGAAGGGCTTGAACTTGAAGAGGAAGGTGAGTGGGAATTGGGATGATTTGGAAGATGGAAGCTTAGACGGGTCAGGCATGAACTGCGATTCTGATGACTTCACCGAGAACAACAACATGGAGGATAATGCTAAAAATGGTGGCAACAGCTCCAATGCTAATAGCACAGTAACTGGTGGTGGAGACCAGAAAGGCAAGAAGAAGGGCCTGCCTGCCAAGAACTTGATGGCTGAGAGGCGAAGGCGCAAGAAGCTCAATGATAGGCTCTACATGTTGAGATCTGTTGTTCCCAAGATTAGCAAGGTAACATTTGATTTTCATTGAATTCTAGTATTGTTTAGTATTCAAGTTTCGTTGCCCTTGTTTTGATAGATGGATAGGGCTTCGATCCTTGGAGATGCAATCGAGTACTTGAAGGAGCTTCTTCAAAGAATCAATGACCTCCATAATGAATTGGAGTCTATACCTTCTGGTTCTTCATTGGGACAAGGCTCAAGCTTCCATCCATTGACGCCCAGTACAGCTACCTTGCCCGGTCGTATCAAGGAAGAGCTTTGTCCAAGCTCATTGCCAAGCACTAATGGCCAACCTCAACCTGCAAGGGTAAAAAAATCTCGAGACCAGTTAATACCTCTGAAGAGAACTTTTGAATGAAGAGCTTTCGTTTTTTATTTCTGTTGTTCTGTAGGTTGAAGTTAGGGCAAGAGAAGGGCGAGCTGTGAACATCCACATGTTCTCTGCTCGCAGACCCGGTCTCTTGCTATCGACTATGAGAGTATTGGATGATCTTGGGCTCGACATTCAGCAAGCTGTGATAAGCTGTTTCAACGGGTTTGCCATGGATATCTTCCGAGCTGAGGTAAAGCGTTCTGTCTTCAGTCACAAGATCAATATGATGCAAAAGTAGAAGTAAAGATGATTTGGGTACTTGTGAATCTGCATAAAATGATCAATGGCTCTTTGTTCTCAGCAATGCAAGGAAGATCAGGATCTCCTCCACCTGGATCAAATCAAAACACTACTCTTGGATTCAGCCAGATCCAATGGCGTGATGTAGAACGGAACACGGACAGAACTCGGAGCCTAGTATCAGATACCATTTGTCTATCCATGAAGTTAACGACAAGGACCAGTTGATGTTAGTTTCCAGAAAATGATGAAGCATGCAACTGTAATCTGTTTTTTTTTTCCTTCATACTCCGAAAGGGCCAAGAGTAAATACAAAACACAGATGATAGCAGCCTCTAAATATATATAGGGTAGCTTGCTTTGTAATTGTTGACTAACACTCCAGGTTATGAAACTTATGAATTTGCTGGTATCTTTGAAAGGTTATGAAACTTATGAATTTGCCGGTATCTTTGAAATGATCTATGTATCAGGTTTATTTGCAAAAATGAAGTTTAAAACATTATAATATTTGCTCTCAAGACCTCCCGCTTACTAAACGGGTGCTCTAACCAACTGAGCTACAAGAGCTGTTGACATGCATTTTTTACTTCCATAACTTTGAGGACTAATAACAAATATATAACACAACCAAAGTATCAGGTTTATATGCAAAAGGAAAATAAAAAATTTGCTCTCGTTGAGAGTCGAACTCAAGACCTCCCGCTTACTAAACAGGTGCTCTAACCAACTGAGCTACGAGAGCTATTATCAAGAAATAGAAATGCTTATATTTAGCTATTTTAATACCACATTCATTACGTACTTGTGAAAACATGTTTTATATGTCTATTTACTTGGCAGCAAAACATAATCTGTAAATCATTAGTAAGTAGAGGCCTTGTTCAATTTCCATTCACACATAGTTCTCAGTGCACTAATAATACTTTTATATATAAGGCCCCAGAGCCAAAAAAAAGCATCAGTGACAACCTTGCTTACTTACATTGAGAGACTACCGAAAACAAGGCACAAATCATCGACTCTGTACAAAGGATGCAAGGATAATAATACTGCCCTTGCAGAGAGGAGAGTATATATATCTTATCTATACGACCCACTAGGCCTAAACACCATATTATACCGCCTAAACCTACTTAGACATGTCCAAAATTGAATATAAAGCTCCCTAGCACCATCTACTACTGTTTAGCTGCTTCTTAACCACGTACTAAGTACTAGCAATCCACCATCACATCCACTTCAATTAGTTCAAAGCTCCCACAACTGTGATTAAGCACTCCCATCTTCGTGTCTCCACCTGCACCAAGAAGCTGACAGATTATGTGATTACTCTTCAAAAGGGTTCCCTAATTAGATGATAATTCTAAGAACTTTCGCCTTAAACCGATGAGAATCAAAACCTATATCAATTTCCGGGACTAGATGCTGCAGTCTGTGGTTGGCAACTTTCTTTTGCATCAAGACCACCTTCAGGGACACATACATTCTCCTCTGCCTTTGAATTAAGAGTTCGGGGATTCATCTTCTGAACCTCCTCCCTTGTGTAGATGAATATCTTGCGAACCATGCCACAGAACTCTCTGTTTCAATGAAATTGAGCACAGTTAAGGGGTAGATTGATAGCTGTCACATATGGTGACAATTGATACAAAAACCGGAAATGGATTTAATAGATCCTTACTGCCAGGGATCATCTCCAACAAGCATCATATCATTCTCATCATCTGTATAAACAATCATCCAATCGTTCTTGGAAGCCATTAATTCACCACCAAATTCAAACAACTGATCCAATTCTGCAATCAATTCTTCATAGTTCTTGAACTTGGTAAGGTCCACAGACCTGCCAAGTGCAATCCCTTGCTTGTGAACCTGGAATTAAAGCATTATACTAAGAAATAATTCTAACCATACCGAGGAAGATAAATTCAAAAAAAATGACAACTAGAAAACCTTAGTACAGCTCCGTGTCAAACCAGCTTGACCTTTGCCTTGAACATCTCTTGCATGCGGTTGAGAAGTTTGGATTGCTTTGTCTTGCTCATTACCATGCGCATTTTCCACTAATTTTGATGACTGTTCAGATTTCTGGTCAGAATGATGCACATGACCTTCTGCCTCAGTCATTGTATTTCTGTGCACATCAGTTTGCTCCGGAGCTACAGGGTTGCTGATGAGGGGAATACCAAAAAGCCTGCAGTTACCATCTGCGTGCCTTACTGCCCCTTGTGTTTGTACCGAAACAGGCCTATGCATTAGCTCGCTAGAATGAGCATAATTTGCAAAATGAGGAGAGGGTGGTGGCATCAGCCAGTTTGCATGAGGGTGCTCAACTCTGTGACCATGGAACACTTGATGTTCCACTAAGCCACTGTATCCACCACCTTGCATATAACCACCTTGTTGCATAGGAGCTTTCATGTTTGAATCTGACAAGTTGAGAGAGAGATTCGAGGACATCATAGGCCATGGAGTCCCCAAAAAGTTAAATTTTGCTCCCTGATCAAGTACATGTTTTTTCATTGAAGACGCTGCTGTTGAAGTTTGATCAACAGGACGAGGACTGAACCCAAAGGACGAATCAGTGCTTGACCCAAAACCTGATAATAAATCCGTGTAAGTTGGCTCATGCCTCCCTGTTGGCATCCAATTCTCTGATCCCAATCTTCTAGAAGCTGAACCTGCATTATCTGCACTATTGCCAGCCTCATTCTCTACAGTATTGCCTCTCAAGGTCGAGAACTCTTGACCTTGCAAGACCCTTGAAAATACATTTTGTGGTGAAGGGTCTACTGTTGCTTTGGATAAACCTAACAAGAAGCAGACGCAATGAGTCTCAAACCAAACAAACAAATGGAACCAATAAACAGACTCAGAAGTGAGGCTTTACCTTCCCTAGTAAGAGCTGAAGAGTCTGTAGAAGAGGGCATCGTGCTTGTTCTAGGCCTTTTTGGACGAGGCATAGGAAGAGGATTTAGTGCAGGTGGGGACAAAGCAGGCTCTATTTTCCAGGGTGAAACTCTTTCTGGACGACGAATGGTAGAGGTTTCGTCCCATCTCACCTAAAAGAAGCAAAATGAATTTGTTTTAGCAGCCAATATGAATATTATATTACCCAATTCTAGATAATGAAATATTACCTTCAAACATCTCCATTTAGAATCATGCCACTTTTTGGTGTCAGAATCTTCAATTCCAACAATAGTACCAGTAAACCTTTGGAGTTTAGATATAGACAAAAGAAAATTAAATAAGACTCAGAAAGCACATGGCATTTATAAAAAAAACAAATTAAATGAGAGCCAACAAACATTGTTATGGTACAAATAGTTTTAAATTTGACCTGAGAGAAGATTTTTGTAAACAGTAAATATGTACCAGACCAGCCATACCTCTGTTCAGGAGCTTCTTCACCCTCAAATCTCATTTTGAATCTCATCCCTATAGAATAACTGCTTTTTATGGACTCCATGTACTGATCATATGGAACAATGAACTCAGCTGGGCTCGTCCTGTAACACATCATTCAGAAAATAATTCCAGTTAAGAAAGTTCAGAATATCCTGCAAATGAAAGTGGTAACAATTTTGTACCGGATTTCTCTGCAAGATATTAAGTGCTAGACATCACATCAAACTCAGACCTACCATTAATATGGTCGGAATGATGAAAACAATAGTAGATCAGATTAAAGATCAAATTCTTAATTATGTACCCACCTGGGTTTGTAATAGACTGTGAACATGGTTCCTGTTGAAATAGCATGACAGGCCGTTGCAAGGCCACCAAGATGCATGCTGTGACTGGATATGACAGAAGATGGAATGTTACCCTGCTGTCTCATGGCTCTTCTAACACCAACACGAAGTTCCCCATTTTCACCCCTGAATATTACAGCAGGTTTTGTTCAGAAATGAAAAAGGCACAAAATATTGTATAACATTTTACCGAAAGAAGGTAAAACCTAAGAAATATGAAGGCATCCCCAGCAACCAGCCTCTTGGAGCTTACAAAAACACTCCAGCCACTCTGGAGCAAGTGCCTGCGGGGTTGACCTGTAATTCACACAAAAAACCAAACGATCAACAAAGATGCATAACTTATGTTCAAACTTCAAACTGAGGTCTAAATATTTTATAATCAGACAAAAAGTCACAACTAATATCAAATTAAATACTGATTATCTCCACTTGGAAAGGAACTCAAAATTATCTCACATAAAGTGTAAACAGACGGTATCAATTACCCCTGAAGATGTGCCTGAAGCGCCACTCATTTCCATGCAAATCTTTGGCGACCAATTCCTGAGTTGGAGGTTGCCTTGACATGTCCTATACAACAAACACGAAATACTTACACTAGGAACCTATCTCCAGTTTCTTCCATGACAGTACACAAGATCAAAGGCAATTTCAAGACTAACCAGAGGTGGTAGACACTCATCTGCATGCCTTCTCAGCACGGAAAATCCTCCATGAGTGCTCGTGTCTGATGCAGTCAGAGTCTTACAAAACGAATGCACATGAAAACGTGGTGGCGGAGGAGGTGGTGGCTCCTTCTCTACAGCATTTTCGTTTTGCTGGCAGTATAGAAAATCAAAGTGTTAAATTTACAACTCCTTAGTTGGACTTGAATTAAGCAACCATGTAAAAAATTACTTACATTTCTATCAGGAAGCAAAGTCACTTGTGCAAACACTTCATCAGTGTCTGGCTCAGCCTGTATTTTTATAAAAAAGGTTATTATTATGAGAAACACTTTTCCAAACATAAACCCTGCACAGAACTACACTTTCATACAAGCTAACCGAACATAAAACCATTAAATCCTAGATTATAAGACTTCCAGTACCTTCAATTCGACATTGATAACGCGACACAGGATCTTTGGAGGAAGATCATACACTGGCATCTGCTGATCAGCTACCTGATTCGTTGATGCCTCAACCTAAATCACAACACAGCAACTTCATACATATGTTTGCATATGACAATAATTGAAAGACATCAAGAAATAAAACCCTTCAAGGATCGATAGAAAATGTTTTTTTTTTTTTTGTAGATTTATATCACAAAGAAGACGTAAAATTCAATTACTTCCAAACTCAAAATCAATAATTGAGGGACAGGAACAGATTATAAGGATAAAAATCCACCAAACAGGAAGAGAACCGAAGAGGAGAGCTCTAAATCTGACCTGCTCGATGTGTCCCTGAGGAAAATAGAACACGCGCTCTCCTTGGCGAGGGACTGTGACGAGAGGTCCAGCACATGCATGCCAGAGCTCCGTGTAAAGCGCTGTCTCAGCATCTGCAACAAAAAGAACCGAAAAAAGCACCAACATTCACAAACCAGAACATCTTCAGTGAAACCGATACAATCGAGACCGACAAGAGCCACGGAGTTACCTTTCCCGGTGACGGACCGGCTCTTCTGACCCTCCGACCCTTTTCCGGCGTCGTTTTGGTCGCTGTAACCCGAAGAGAAGCTCTCTCCTCTTCCATTCCCAGAACCCCGCTTCGTCGAAACCTCCGATGACGCCATTCCTCTCATCTCTTACAGATCTCACACATCTGATAGAAACCCAAATCACTCACACGAGCCCAGAGAAAAATCTTCACGAACCCAAAACCCCAAGTCGATGAACTTCAAATCAGCCACACACAATAGCTTTCTCTCTTAAAACACACAAAAATCAAAACCCCGTTTCAGCTGAATCACCTGAGAACCAGTACGACACCATGTCCGACTCGATCAGAACCCTATCTGACACCAAAGCATCATCAATTTCGAACCAGTACTCTCGATTTAATCACCAACCAGCTCGTCTCTCTTCTCTCACTCCGCTCAGGCCACGACCCTATCTCTTCCGCGAAACGTATCGCACCAGGTGGCAGAGCTTTCTCTATCTCTCTCTCCTTCTCTGTCTCACAAATTTTTCTCTCTCTATTGTCGAGGCTTAACCAGAGTGGTCAAAACTCGGAGCAATCATTTCAACCGCGGTCAATTTCTAACAGGCCCTCCACCACCGACAGCTACCGGTCGCT
>JAYMSW010000203.1:0-27441 GCA_036897725.1 Erodium texanum
GCGAGATGCAAATGCTATTCAGATGCTTCTTGATGGTTGCAGAAAATGCTATTGGACAATTCGTGAAAAAGATTCAATGAATTCATTTTGCTTAAAGAATACAACACGTCCGGCGGGTGAGGTGAATGCTTTAGTTGATGAACTATTAGTGGTTATCGAACTTCTTGTTGGATCAGCCCCTCCTTCATTTGCTGCAAATGATGTTCATTGTCTACTTGCTTTCATGGTTGATTGCCCACAACTCGGTCAGGTAAAGTTTTTATTTTGAGTATAGGGGTTTATTTTATAACTTACTCATACATGGACGTATTCCTGGTGCTATTCCCTCATTGATTTTTCACATCTTACTTTTATTTTCTCGATTCATATTGTATCGTCATTGATGTAAAATATGCATGTTTTTAGGACGTAGTTGAAAGTATGTTATTGATTGTTGAAATGTACCCACAAACATGCACTATGTTCTTTCCCTTACCAGACTATGTTCATTGCAGTTCCGCTTTCATGCTTTTAAATTTTGTATGGGATAAGATTAGTCAAAATTATCTTTTGTTCTTACAGATTCCATGTGGCCAATACATGTTGAATTTTAAACAGCATTGTTTTAATGTGTTCTCCCAGGTTGCAAGGATGCTACATCTGATCCACAGACTAGTTGTACAACCTAACACATCAAGAGCTCAAACATTTGTAGATGCATTCCTAGCTGGTGGTGGCATAGAAACGCTTCTTGTCCTCCTGCAACGGGAAGCAAAAGGTGGTAAATATCTTCCCAAGTCTACTGCAAAGAGTGATCTTAATAAATCTGTCCTGAAGCCCGGACTAGATTCTGGGAGTAGTGGTGTGCAGAAAAGTTCAGATGATGATTCAGGATCTCTACTAAATGAACATAGAAAATATTCTGAGCCTCAGTCTCTTGACATTTGTAGCAGCCCTTTTACTCCAAGGGGTTGTAGCAGCCCTTTTACTCCTTCAAGGGGTTGTAGCAGCCCTTTTACTCCTTCAAGGGGTGGGAATATAAGAAGGATGTCATCTGCTGAAGAAAATCTTTTTGATAGGAACGTAGGTGGAATATCATTTTCGATTAGTGCTGACAATGCAAGGAATAACTGTTACAATGTTGAAAAAGCTGATGGGATTGTTGTCGGTATCATTGGGCTGTTAAGTGCTTTAGTATCTGCAGGGCATTTGAAAGTTGGTTTACATGTTTCTTCAGAAATAACAAACAGCCTTTGCAGTAGTGGCCTGTCTGAGGGAGGAGGTACCATGTTTGATGATAAGGTTTCACTACTCCTTTTTGCTTTACAGAAGGTTTTCCAAGCAGCACCAAATAGACTTATGACCATCAATGTGTACACAGCTTTATTAGGAGCCTCGGTATGACAGCTTGTGTTATTTATTTCTTTGGGTTTATATAGGATTAAAAAGTTATTGCCATTACAAGAAAACGGAAACTGCAAATGTTGTTCTTCTATTTTATTTTGGGGTTAAGGTAACTAGAGTTGTTAATTAGTTTTGCTGTTTTTGCTTTTACATTGATATATTGCTAAACTTATACTGCAGAAAAAAAAAACTATTTTTTTGGGGATAACATAACTTTTACCATGTTTCACTTTCCACATTTTAGTTGAGCCTCATTACTTGTTGACATTTTCATAGAATTATGTTGTCTGCTGAGTGTTCCTTCTTTTTCCTATGTGTGTGGGTGTGATAAGAATGAATTCATTCAAACATATAAAAAGTTCCCAAGGAGGAAATTCTGCTGAGTAGCTCATGCTTTTGAGTGGAGATATAGTTGCTGTGTGTGCCTGTGCTCTGTCATCTTATCATTCTGCTTTACTGAGGATAATTTTTGGTAAATATTAGGTTTTCTTTTGTGATTTGTTACTTAAAACTCAAATATCTGATACTGTTTCATGCATATTATGGAAGTACAGCTATATATACTTTGTGATACACAAGGAAGAATCACATGCAAATCTGTTTTCTAAATGCACCGAGTTGAAGTTCCTTGTTATAAGGAGAATCCAACTTATATATGTATATACTTTTCAATTTTCTTTTTGTTTCAGATAAATGCTTCTTCTACTGATGACGTGCTGAACCTCTATCATTCTGGTCATCGCTTTGAACATTTGGAACTTCTTTTGGTTCTTTTGCGGTCACTTCCATACGCACCAAGGGCTTTGCAAAGCAGAAGTTTACAGGTAAGGTTTTCATAGATTCCATGTTCTATTAGGTGTGCATAGCATGTGCAAGTGTTGTCTGAAAGTTTCTCTTCCCAGCATTTATGCTATGAAAGTTTCTCTGTCTTTGTATATCATACACTCACAAAACATACATATACATGAATGTTTTTCTATTTATAATTGTTCTTTAGCTAGTATTGGAAGGAGTATAATAGTAGATGAGGCCTTTTTAAATGGTATTTGGTAAAAAATTGTCACCTTCAGAAGTTCATTTATAGGTTGCATTTGGCATTGCAACACAATATACATCTACTACAGTCATAGTAAACATTTTACAGCCTTGCACCATTTTGGTTTTCTTGTAGGAGGCGCTCCTAAATATTCTGTTTTAGTTTCTAAACTTCTGCTTTAATATGATTTCAGGATCTTCTGTTTTTGGCTTGCAGTCATCCTGAAAATAGAAGCAGCCTTACTAGTATGGCGGAATGGCCTGAGTGGATTCTGGCGATACTTATATCTAACCACGAGGTTCTCTCTCTCCATCTATATAAAATGATTCGATGCAATTTATTTATCTATCTCTGTGTATAATTATGCTGATATAAAAGGTTCTGCATTGGATAGACAGAGAAAAAATAGCTACATGGTAGAGTCAAACCCTAACCTTTTAGTGGTGTAGGCATACTAGATATGTGACCATATTATTGCTTAATAAACTACATTGGGGCCTCCATTTATAAGCTTGAGCTTTTAGGTGGGTCATGTGGGAGCTTGGATCTGGACCAGCATCCCCACGGGCCAACGGCCCGTCTATTGTTCCATGTGCATAGTCCTATATGAGAGCCTTGACCTATAAGCTTGGCCTTTTAAGCGAGTCGAGCTTTAACATGATACAAGCTGAAGCATTGAAGCCCCATGATAAGCGGTGATACGATCCACATCTTTTCGACACGAGACATTTTTAATGGAAAGGCATGCAATGAGGGCAATGCGATCTGGAATTGAATAGAATGGCATTCTGAATGGAACTGCAGGCAAAATGAGCATTCTAGTTTAACATTGGAATGTAATCAAATTTAAAACATTTCCCAAAATATCCTAATTACCAAAAAAATTGGGTTTCTCATTTTTAGTAATTTTCTCATGAACGAAACACCCTTCAAACTTGACTTAATGTCACTAGTTTGGTTATCATTAAATTAATTTTGATCCAAATATTTCACTCCATCTAGTTTTTGTGAGTTATCTCATATAACATCTACGGTTGAACTATGCATGTATGAAAAACAAGCCCTTTACATGTACGTTTTATGCAATTTGTTTTAGGAATCATGTAGTGAAGGGAACATCTTTAAGATTAAATGAAGATATTGAGTACAATGTTCTACATTTGTAATGGATGTGGTCCTATGCATGTATGAAAAACATAACTGTAAAATAAGAATACAAGGTTGTAGGCTCTTACCTATTTTATTAATGGGAACCTTGTTAGAATTAACAATTTGGCAAATTATAATATTCCATTTGTTGCTGCAAGGAATAGCAGCTGGATTTCTCACATGGAAATATCCACTTTTTTGGTTCTGAGATGCAAATATTTGTGAACTGGTCCTTTGAGTGTTAAGCATTTGCTGAAAAGATATTCTCTCACCAATTTGATTATTCAACTCATATTTAGGTACAAATGAAAAGGAACATGATATATGAGAATTAGTTATTATTAAGACATGTTCAGTAGATAAGTGCCAACTCCTTCAGATAACCATATCGTGTTACTTGGTTATGCAGACGGGTGCTAGTAAACCATCAAAATCAACAAGCATAGGAGACATAGAAGACCTCATACACAATTTCCTGATCATCATGTTAGAGCATTCAATGCGCCAGAAAGATGGATGGAAGGTTGGTTCATCTTTTAACTTGTTTGTTTTTACACATTTACACATTTTTCTCTTGTAAAAATTCAATTCGGTAAAGGAAATCCTAAATATCGTTTAAGAATGGGCGGGCTATTTCTAATGTTGCCTTTGACTTTTTGTTTTTTTGCTTAGCAATTTTAGTTTAAATATACAAACTTGAAGATACTTGACGATTCTTGTATTAAGAGACAACATTTTTATGTACACAACAGTCAACTCCCCCTCGCTGTTATAGGAAACAAATCTTAATTGATTCTTATATACATTGAATATAATTGATTTCCTTTTACACATTTCTATTACCTACACTCCCCCATCAAGTTGGATGTAGATATTAATCTTGCCCAGCTTATTATGAAAATAATCAACTCGAGTCCCCGTTCTAGTTTTGGTAAAATGATCTCTGATCTTCACATATTTGATGGAGATTGCATTTTGTTGATATTTTTCATGAATGAAGCAATACAAATTGATGGTTATTACAATGTAAAATAGATTTCAGTTGCAATCCTGTATTTATTTCCTTTCTACTCTTTTTTTTTGTGTTTACCTCCCCTTAGAGGTATATTGCATACTTTATGATCTGATACTTACAGTTTTCCTGTGTTTAGCTGACATAAAGGCTTATTACTTCTAACTCAATGCATCTTACCAATGTTATACCTGTACTTCTGTCAAACCGTGATAGTCTTGCATTAATTAGAGTTTCTTTTTAGTATGATCAGTTTCATTTATATCCTTTGGTTATTACTTCTCTACAGGATATTGAAGCTACAATTCATTGTGCAGAATGGCTTTCTATTGTCGGTGGATCTAGCACAGGAGACCAAAGAGTCAGGTATGCTCTGTATCACTTAGAGAACTGCAAAAGTTACTTCATTCTTTTGAAAATCTGGATATCATTGTATTACTTCCACATTTGCCATCTCTGTTAGCTGTGATATTTTATCATCTTGCTCTTGCTATGCACATTACTCTACCATGACTTTTCCTAACATTTTAATTACTGTCATGTTCCGAAGACGTGAGGAAGCATTGCCTATATTTAAAAGAAGGCTGCTGGGTGACTTGCTGGACTTTGCAGACAGAGAATTGCGGGTTCAGGTGTGTTTTATGTTATCGAAGTTCACGTGTATTTCTTGAAACTTCATAACGTTCTTTTGTTTTGATAACTGGGTTCTTTATCTTTTATAATTGTGTGTTCTAGTTGTTTTTGTTGGGATCAGCTATTTCTCTGTCTGGTTTGCAATACCATCACTCTTGTACAAATCGAAGTTAATTGTCAATATTATTCATTTGTTCACTTACAAATTAAGTTTTCCTCCTTGAACTTTATGTGCTCTAACATCATGATTCACGAGATATTGTGTATTTTGATACTGTCATTATTTCTCCCCTTATCACGTATGGCAGCTACTTTCAAGCTGCTATGATAGTACAATTTCTGTTTATCAACTATCAATCATAACATTCTTTCGAATTATGCATGACAGCTTCCCCTCTTATTTTGTTTTCTTTCAAGTGATTTAGCGGTACAATGTGATAATTTCTAGTGATGCTACATTTGCCTTTTCTTTTGTCACAGACCCAAGTTATTCCTGCCGCTGCTGCTGTCGTTGCAGCAGAGGGGTTGTCACCAAAAGATTCCAAGGCAGAAGCAGAGAATGCTGCTCAGCTTTCTGTCTTTCTAGTTGAGAATGCCATTGTTATTTTGATGCTTGTTGAAGATCATCTACGGCTACAGAGCAAATTAGTTTGTTCTTCACCTTTAATGGAAGGTTCTGCATCTCCACTTTCTTTGGTAGCTCCAATGAGCCCAAGTTCATTACGAGCTGGAGAATCCATTGATGCTTTTGATATCCGCAGATCTGGTGATTCAAGCGGAGTGCCTCTTGATGTATGTATGCGGCTAACTTAAGAATATATTTCCAAGTTCCATATACTTATTTGTTGGCATGTTTTACAGGGTAGGCCATTATTCAAGTGATAGTGTGCAAGCATTACATATTTTACTGATATTGCTGGAAATTCCTTAAATCTAATCCCTTCATTATGTCATAGCTGATTGTAGGTGTACTGTTCTAGACAGTAAATATTCAAACACATAAGTTTTAGTTCTTTGTTGAGAAAATATCCTCTTTTAATGAGACTGCCAGCATAATTTATCATATTTTTTTTGTAGAAATGTTCCCAAGTTCTGATGCATCATCTACAAGTATAGCAAGAAAGCTTATTTATTTATTTATAGTTTATAATTTTTATTCTTTATTATTTTAATGAAAAACATACTAGTATAGGATATAAGTGTAGATTTTAAGATGGTGAGAGGCACAAGGGACATTTTCAAATGTGGTAAAGTTCGTAAAAACAAAAAAACAGTAACATTTCATGTTCCTCATCAATAATCCTTGAAGCCAAGCTGTCCATTTATATTCTCAACCTTCCATGTCTACGTTTTTGTGAGACTTGAATTTTCTTCATCTACTAGGCTACATGTTAAGTGTTTACTGCTTTGCATTTCAAATTTAGTGTTTTTCCAAGTGTTACACAGTACGAGTATATTTCATGAATTATCTGAGTTTCAAAGAAAGCGCATGACATAGAGATATTGACCCTACATTCATGGCTCTTATTCTTTCAACTAAAGGTGTTGAACCCCTGCAAACTTTTCTCTAATGGGTTTTGTTCAGAATGTCCATAAAATTATCCCTGACATGCTTTCACTTAATGTGGGTGTTATAATTGTACATCTATGAGCCATCTAATAATGAAAACATTAGCTCTCCCTAAGTGAACGGATGCGGAATTAATAACATATGCAAATTGGGGCGTTATTTTCATATTCATGAATGTAGGCGACCCCAGCTTTGTTTGAAAAATAATTTGGTTGCTGTTGCTGAATGCGTGTAGGATGACTTGTGTTGGTAATAGCCCCTTTGGTTGAGCTCAGTATAGTGCCTTTCATATTGAGAGTCTAATATCTTCTAGTGATCATTTTCCATAATATACTCCCTCTTATTTCCCAATGGAATTTATGATCAAGTTTTCAAGCAGGTCCTTGCTGCAATGGCTGATGCAAACGGGCAAATTTCTGCTGCAGTGATGGAGCGTCTCACTGCAGCTGCAGCAGCTGAGCAATATGAATCAGTTTCTTGTGCTTTTGTGTCATATGGTAGCTGTACCAAGGATTTAGCAGAAGGTTGGAAGTATAGGAGCCGGTTGTGGTATGGTGTTGGCCTTCCTTCAAACACAGATGCCATTGGTGGAGGTGGAAGTGGCTTGGAAACTTGGAAGTCTATTTTGGACAAAGATGAGAATGGAAACTGGATCGAATTACCTTTAGTAAAGAAGTCAGTTGCAATGCTTCAAGCTTTATTGTTGGATGAGTCTGGACTTGGTCTTGGTAGTGGTCTTGGCATAGGTGGGGGATCTGGTACTGGAATGGCAGGGGGGACTGCAATTTCCCATTTTTTGGATAGTGCCCAGCCATTTTTGTGCATGCTTCGGATGGTTCTTCTTTCAATGAGGGAGGATGAAAATGGTGAAGGTAGTCTGCTCATGAGGAAAGTGGGCTTGGAGGATTATTGGTTACCAGATGCATCACCTTGCACAGCAGGAAATTTTATGTCAGTAGATAGTAGTCCTCGATTTTCGACAAGGAACCCACACTCAGCATTGTTGTGGAGGTAAATTCAGTATATTTTCTTGTTCCCAATATTGATGTTGATTCGATAAAATAAATAATGTATAGTAAAAACACAATTGCATAAACCTAAACTAGACCATATGGTAGCCATCAAAGTGAATATCCTACAATTCCCCATCTGGTACAGACCATTTGTCTCTCTTCCTTTCTGTTTTATTTGTATTTTCTTTTCATGGCATCTTTACAAAGCTCTCTGTACTATATCAGCTTTTAACTTCATAGTACATGGTTTTTAGGCAATTGTAACCTCACGCATGAAGGTTAGAACCATTGAGCTGATACTTCCTATTACACAATTAATATTTGTTACTGAAATGGCGGAACTTCTCTCAAGAAGAGAGTGTCCTTTATTTATGCATGCCCCTAAAGGCGTTGGTTGCTCACAATTTTATAAATGTTTTCCATTTTTAGACAATGCCCTTCACTGTTCCTTTTTTGGTGATTTTCTTGTGTACATCTATACTTGGCTGCACCCCCTAGTGTTTTTCTTCTGCCATCATTGTTCGCCAAAAAGTAAAATTGCTTTCTTCCCACTACTTCTGTTTGATTTTGCTCAAAACTATGCATGCCCCTAAAGGTGTTGTGGGTTTTTTATGGTATACTGATTGCATCATTACTTTGGCTGTCTTGTAGTACCATTCTTTTCATTAGATGCAACAGCTGAACTGATGCATTTCATTTATACAGTGTGCTTTCACCTGTTCTAAATATGCCAGTTGCTGAGTCCAAGAGGCAAAGGGTGTTGGTTGCATCTTGTGTTCTTTATTCTGAGGTTAGCTTTTTTTTTTTTATTGTCTTTTCTTTTTAGATTTATAACTGATTCACATATTTATGTTGAAGTATAAAACCCATATCTAATAAAAGTAGAAAACAGACGTACATATAAAGGAAAGAGTCAAACACAATCACCATGGTTGACCTTTTAGTTGTGGAGCACAAGTGTTGCAGTATAAAATCTCACATTGAACATAAAATAGAAAGAAAAAAAGAGACCCATATAAAGGGAAGAGTCAAACTCAACTATGAGGTTGACTTATGGAGCCCGCCCACTTATATGTACTCCTATTTAAAATGCTACATAGAGGGTGAAGGAAGTCACATCTCTTAGGGGTGTGTCATAGTCCCACCTTGAATTTTTTTGGCTCCTGTCACCACTTGATATACATGTTATCAACTTGAGCTTTTGGATTGGCTCAAACTTTAACACTTAGTTATCATCTGTACCCTACTGAAATTTCTTACTCTTACCTTAACATGACTTTTGTGATGCAGGTATGGCATGCTGTTGGTAAGGACAGATTGCCTATTCGAAAACAGTACCTTGAGGCTATTTTACCACCATTTATTTCTGTGTTGAGGCGGTGGCGTCCTCTTTTAGCTGGAATCCATGACCTCGCCAGAGCTGATGGTTTTAATCCTCTATTTGCTGATGATCGTGCATTGGCTGCTGATTCCTCGCCCATAGAGGTTCTTGAACATCAATACTCTCTTTCTCTCTCTCTCATCACGGGTTCTATATATTTTTGTTTGATCTATCTTGTTTGGATATAGTTATATAGTCTAACTTTGAATTACATGAAATAGTTTATATAGTCTATTTTGGGTACTGTTTTGACGTGCAGTAAATTTTGATATTAATCTGTCATTTTGTTTATGGTACTGCTACGATAAGAACTTCCAATTCGATTTCTTTCAGGCAGCTCTGGCTATGATATCACTGGATTGGGCTGCGGCTTTTGCATCACCGCCTGCTTCAATGGCATTGGCCATGATTGCTGCTGGGGCATCTGGCGGGGAAGCCTCAGCTCCTGTACCAACAAAACAACTTAGGCGTGAAGGCTCATTGTTGGAGGGGAAAAGGGCTAAGCTTCACACATTTGCAAGCCTTCAACAACCTTTGGAATCTAACAAATCACGACCTCTGCCTAAGGACAAGGCTGCTGCAAAAGCTGCTGCCTTGGTAGCTGCACGTGATCTTGAACGTAATTCAAAAATTGGTACTGGAAGGGGCATGAGTGCTATAGCAATGGCTACATCTGCACAGCGGAGAAATGCCAGTGATATGGAGCGCGTGAGAAGATGGAACTTTTCGGAAGCCATGTCAGTTGCCTGGATGGAATGTTTGCAACCTGTTGATACCAAATCAGTGTATGGAAAAGATTTCAATGCTCTGTCCTATAAGTTTATTGCTGTCCTTGTTGCCAGCTTTGCTTTAGCAAGAAACATCCAACGTTTGGAGGTAAAGATTACCGCTTGCATTATGGTTGTTATTTATGAAAAATCTGACTCAGCTACCCCTAAGTATGCATCATTCTCAATTAACTACCCCAGAGTTCAAAAAGTTTTTGACAACCCCTTATGTTTTTTAGTCTCACTTTATCCCAATTCTGTCAATTTTTGGGTGTGAAATTATAAAAATACCCTTACGTAAAAATATGAAAAACTAAGGCTATTTTCGTCATTTCACTCCCAAAAGTATGAGAATATAAAACTTAAGGGGTTGTCAAAAACTTTTTAAACTTGGGGGTAAGTCAGTGAGTGAGATTATCTCTTGTGATTTATGCATAGCTGGCTACTAGAACATTTGATCAGTTTTTGTTTTGCTCCAGATTGATAGGCGTTTGCACGTTGACATTATAGCCCGTCACCATCTGTCAACTGGAGTTCGTGCTTGGCGTAAACTCATCCATTGCTTGATAGATACTAAATGCTTGTATGGCCCATTCAAGGACCAGTTCAACTCTGGCAGAGTATGTCTGGTTTTATCATCAAATTTTCATCTTTCTATAATGTTACACGAAGTTATTTCGTTATCTCAATTTTTTCCATTGATGTGTAGGTTTTCTGGAAGCTAGATGTCATGGAAAGTTCCTCAAGGATGCGGTTACTTATTAGGAAGAATTATGAAGGGTCTGATCACTTTGCTTCTGCTGCTAATAATGAGGATGGCAACGTAATAAAACACTGCAAAGAGAATATTATAAATCCATCTAATATTCCCATTCTACCAACAGAAGCAATCTCAATGGAAACAGTAAACGAAGAGGATGACCAGGCAGATATTGATACTTTGAAGGTTAGAGTAGATGATACAGAACAGAACTCACCAGCTGCAGTGGAATCTAGTGATGATACTCATCATGTCACTGATCGAGAGTTGGTCCAATGTCCCGCAGCAGTTGCCCCTGGGTATGTTTCTAGCGAACTTGATGAAGGCATAGTTCTTGAGCTTCCTTCATCAATGGTCCGACCATTGAAGGTTGTACCAGGAATCTTTCAAGTGAGTTTAAGGAACCTAAACTATGTGATTTACTGTATTATGGCTTTCTTACTTTTGGATTGATTATGTAATAGTTATGCTCAGTTACCAACTTACCTTATATAAGAATCCAATACATGGAAAGCTAGAATTGAAGAAACGTATTGTATATCTAATTGTCAATTCCCCATTTTGGGTTGTTGTCATTTCTATGCTTTCTAGAAACATTTAATGAACTTCAGTAGATAGTTATTAAAGTAGTATTACTGTTTCCACTTTACTTGTTTCAATATTAATCTATTTATAACTAAGTATAGGACGTAATGCATTTTTGCAGGTGACAACTAAGAGAATAAATTTTATAGTTGATAGTAATACCACAACGGATGGGTTGGATTTTCATTCCGGCTTTAGAAAACAAGAAATGCATCGCAGCTGGTTGATGTCTTCTCTTCATCAAATTCACAGCAGAAGGTCAAAACATTGTTTTCCTTTTACATTTGCATAAATATATTCTTTTGCATGTGTGTGTATGTAACTGCTCGTAGATAACAAAGCATGATAGTTTTGTTTTCTATTGGTTTAAACACATGTATTTTTGTCACAGATATCTTCTAAGAAAAAGTGCTTTGGAACTGTTTATGATTGATCGTTCAAACTTCTTCTTTGATTTTGGGGTACTGATACTAATCATCTTTCTTCCGAATTTCTGTTATGTTTATACTGATATATTGATGATATCTGGTCCTTGAAGTTTCCTGCCTGCTGATTTTGTTTGTTGTTGCCTTCCCTCCAGAACACAGAGGGGCGAAGAGATGCATATCGAGCTATAATCCAATCACATCCGTCTCATTTGAACAATATTTATCTTTCAACTCAGGTTTACTTCAAAACTGAAATATGCTTGTCAACATGCATGATTTAGTAGTAACAGATGGCTGTCATTATTTCCACCTTTAAGTAATTTTCTAAGGATCTAACAAAACACTTTATTAACCTTTTGTTGTAGAGGCCTGAGCAGCTCCTGAAGAGATTGAATATCACGGATCGTTGGGCGAGGTGGGAGGTACAGTTTCTGAATTTTCATCTTGTGAAGCTCATCTACAATTTTGTATCTTTTACATTTTGATTTCCATTTCAAGTTCAGTGAATAAAAAGGTTGAAAGAATGACAACAAATAGAATTGCCATGGCTCTGCAGATCAGTAATTTCGAATACCTAATCCATCTGAATACATTGGCTGGGCGTAGTTATAACGATATCACGCAGGTGAGTTCTTCAGCAAAACTTTCAACTTTATTGGGAATCACTCATACCCGTCCTTAATTCCCTTCTTCTTTGTTCATTTTTTTTGCAGTATCCTACTTTTCCTTGGGTTCTTTCGGATTACAGTTCGAAGAGTTTGAATCTTGCAGATCCTTCGTCTTATCGAGATCTTTCAAAGGTGGAATTGAGTGATTTTTTCCCTAGTTATTATCAATTTCTCCTTTTCTGCTGTCATTATATTTGTGTGTGTGTGTGTGTGTATACAGCCTGTTGGTGCCTTGAATCCTGCCCGGCTAGAAAAATTCAAAGAGAGATATTCCAGCTTTGATGATACAGTCATTCCGAAGTTTCATTATGCTTCTCATTACTCAAGTTCTATGAGTGTAAGTCTACTTCCACTTTGTTGTTTCCAAAGCCAAAGTTGGTACTTAGTCCTGGTGATATATTTTGTTGTAGGGCTCTGATCAATCATCTTATGTTGGTTCTTGTGGTTATTAAATGGGAGTTAGTTTCTGATATTTATAAAAAAAAGTTGTGGACTGGATGAGTGATAATATCTGGTGTCCACATGTGATTCTCGGTCCCACATCGGGTAATTATAGGATGAAGGAAGAGTTGATATACCCATGACTGATTAGGCTAATATTTTTGGTCAAAGTGGTTTCCAATATGTATATTATCTTATTAAGCATCTGTCTTTGCTTTACTCACAGGTGTTGTATTATCTAATTAGAGTCGAACCCTTTACAACTCTTTTTGGTCAACTGCAAGGCAGAAAATTTGATCATTCAGACAAGATGTTTTCAGACATCGCATGTACTTGGAATGAAGTTCTTCAAGACATAAGCGATGTTAAAGAATTGGTATGTATCTGTCTCATTGCTCTTGTCTTGTTTAATCAGTTTCTTCAAGATGCTAATAAAAATTTTGTATACTGACCTTGCATTTTTATGTCAACTAGGTTCCTGAAATGTTTTACCTCCCTGATATCTTAACGAATGGGAATGGTATAAACTTTGGTACCACACAGCTAGGACAGAAAGATGGTATGTACTTTACATTAAATTTAACCTTAAATGATATGTATAATGTCGGGAGTTTCACTGATACTGAAATGTTCTGTTTTTAACACATCAGATTCTGTCAGACTTCCTCCTTGGGCTGAAAACCCATTTGATTTCATTCATAAGCATAGGATGGCTCTAGAGAGCGAGCATGTCTCTGATAATTTGCATCAATGGATTGATCTCATATTTGGGTATATAACTAATAATTTTGATTGAAGTAATTTTTTTAATCTTAACTGGTGCTTATATGAAATAAATTTTGCATACAGGTATAAACAAAGAGGTAAAGAAGCTATAGAGGCGAATAATGTATTCTCTTACATTACCTATGAAGGAGCAGTCGATATTGATAAGATTTCGGATCCAGTAAGTCCAATACGCTATGGTTAACTTTACTTTCTTAACTTGGGTACTTGTTGATTAGCTTTTTTTTAATCCACCAAAAAGGTACAACAGCGTGCTATACAAGATCAGATTGCATATTTAGGACAAACTCCATCCCAACTTCTCACGGTCCCTCACTTGAAGAGGATGCCATTGACGGAGGTTCTTCATTTGCAGGTAACTAATGACTTCAGTTTTACATGCACTGCCATCTAAGCAGTCATGTATGTATGCTCTTGATAATTCATGTTTAGATGCTTCTTTAGGATGTGCATAATAAATATTGATTGCGTCATGGTTGCAAGTATAAGAATTTTGATGGAGTTACATTGGAGGGTTTGCGTTTGTATCCTTCATTTAATATAACAATGTTGGTCATTTATGCTCTAGTTTGCATTATCCCTACCAAGAATTTGCTATGGCTTAAGGTTCATTTTTATGCAGTAGAACATTTGAAAAAACAATATTAAGTAACAAGGTTCATTCGCCTTTCTCTTTCTACGATTCCATGATTAGAAGTTCATTCCATACTAGACCAGATCGGAATAAGGTTCATTACTAAGGGTAGATTACGGTTAGCTACACCCAAGTTTACACATTTTCCCCTAGCTACACCCAAGCTCTTTTTTGCCAGAAAATGATGAAATTGCCCTTGATCCTAATATATAAAAAAATGCATTTTTCCTCTTTTTAAAGAATCTTTTTACATATACTCAACCATTTTCACAATTACTCAAAATGGTTTGAGTAGTTATAAAGTCTTTTTTTAGATTATGATCAAGGGCATTTTTGTCATTCCTGACAAAAAGAGCTTTGTGAAACTTTTTGAAACCTAAGGTAGTTGCAAAACGAATTTAGAAATCATAGTAGCTAGGTGAAAAACATGTAAACTTAGGTATAACTAACTAAACTAAATGCAATTTACCCTATTACTAATCATGTATAGACTCTTTTTGAAGGAATTTAATCAATTCATTTACTGTGATTTTTTTTACTTCATGTGAAATTTGACATGGTCATGCATCCTCAGGTTGCAATAAGGAATTTAGATTACTACTGTTATTTTATTTCGTTATTTATCGAAGTGTTATAAACCTATCATACGCTTGTGTTTCTTTTTTGCCATGTCAGACTATCTTTAGAAATCCGAAAGCGGTCAAACCATATTCTGTCCGAAACCCTGAAAGCTGTAATCTACCTGCAGCTGCCATTCATGCATCTCCAGATACTTTAGTAGTTGTTGACGGTAATGCTCCAGCAGCACGTGTTACTAGTCATTCTTGGCAGCCAAACACTAATGATGGTGAGGCTATTCCTCTCCTATCTCAACAAGGGAGGACTCCGACTAGCCCTTCTAGCAGAGCATTTGCACGCATGTTCAAAGGGTCTGGTGGTGAGGCAGATAAGTGTAGTTTCCCTCAAGCTCTAGCTTTTCCTGCACCGAGAATAAATAGCTCTGCTGTAGTTGCCATCACACGTGATGGAGAAATCATCACAGGTATGCTCACAAAATAATCTTTAATCCTTCTTTTTGATCGGCTGAAAAGACAAATTAGTTAAGAAAGAGACCCAAAGAGGGAGCTAGAATGAAAAGTAAAGAACAAAAGGGAGAACTTTAATCTAGGGAAAATGTCAATGAGCTACTCTTAAGTATGCACCTTTCTCAATCAACTACCCCAAACTTTTAAAAGTTCTTGACAATTTAGTCTCAATTTGCCCCAATTCTATAAGCTTTTGAGTGTGAAATGACATACACACCACCTTATTTTTTCATGAGTGTGCTTTCGTCATTTCACACACTAAAGTTTACAAAAAATGGGTAAAATGAGACTACAAAAACGTAAGGGGGTTGTAAAACACTTTTTGGACTATGGAGTGGTTAGTTGAGAATGATGCATACTTAGGAGAAGCTGAGTGAGATTTTCCCTTAAATCTATCTATCTATATATATCTACTTCATATTTATCATTCCCTTTGCCCCTTTGATGGTGCTACTGTGATTTTGTGAAACTGAAAACAATCAAGGGAAAAAACATTTAATGAGTTTGAGTGTTGCTTGAAGCATGCCTCATGAACTTTTGGAGGGTTTTCTCTTCCCCATGGGAATGGCTCTTTTCCCAGAGTTAAACTTGACTCCAACCTGGAATCTTAACCTATCAAGTGGTCACTAACTTCACATCCTTTTTAATGCGGACACTTCCAACTTTTTTGCACTGTCATAACCTTGTCTTAGTGATATCACTTGAGTAATTTTTTTATTTATTTGTAATTAGGTGGACATGTGGACAATAGCATAAAGCTAATATCTTCTGATGGAGCAAAAACCTTAGAGACAGCCACAGGGCACTGTGCTCCCGTAACTTGTGTTGCTCTGTCACCCAACAGCTGCTACCTTGTGACGGGATCTCGAGACACAACAGTTTTACTTTGGAGAATAAACTGTACATTTACTTCTCACCCAAGCAACATGTTAGATTCTTCCACTGGTTCCGAGACCCCTACTTCTAGAGGTGATACAGTATCCAATATCCTCTCAGACAAAAGAAGAAACCGTCGCTTTGAAGGCCCCATACATGTTCTTCGGGGCCACCGCAAGGAAGTTCTCTGCTGTTGTGTCAATTCAGATCTTGGCATCGTAGTTTCGTCTTCCAAATCCTCAGATTTATTGCTGCATTCTATTAGAAAGGGCCGTTTGATCCGGAGACTAGCTGGTTTTGAAGCTCATGCTATTTCTATTTCATCTAATGGGGTTGTGATCACTTGGGATAAATTGGGGCACATTCTCTGTACTTTTACTCTTAACGGTGCTTCAATTGCTAGAGCACAACTTCCTTTCTCCAGAAGTATCAGTTGTATGGAAGTATCAGCAGATGGGAAGAGCGCTTTGATCGGAGTAAATGAGTGTAAGGATATTGAGCAATTTGATGAGGCTGGAGAGGATAAGAAATTGAATGTTTCAGCACCTTCCATTTGCTTCCTCGATCTACATACTCTGAAGGTATTTAATTACATAACTCGAAAATTTCAGTAATTATTTTTTGGGGAAATTATGTTTTACTATCATGTGCTATTTACGGTTTGCAATTTATTGCCCTAAACTTTGAAGTGTGCCAATTTATTACCCTCAACTTTCAAATATGTGAGTTTAGTTTACTACCTGAACTTTTAAGTGTGTGCTTTCAATTTGTTGCATTGTCGGTTAAGTTGTATTGTATAGATACCGTTAAATTAACACATTTCAGTAAATTGCAAATCGTGTATAACATATATCCCTTTTCTTTTCTTTTTTGCTCTGAGAACAACCTATTAATATTTATGCATGCAGGTGTTTCATGTATTCAAGCTTGAAAACGAGCAGGATATTGTTGCTCTGACTCTAAATAAGGAAAATACAAGTATTTTAGTATCAACTGTTGACAAGAAGTTGATAATCTACACTGACCCAGAAGTAAGTTGAATATTTTCTTTTCTTCCCGAGTTTTAATTCTTTTATTAAAGGAAGTATTTAAGATGTTCTTGCCTGTTATAATTGCAGGGAAGAAATCTTCTGTCAAGGGAAGAACTACACATGCCTCGAAATTGGTTGACAGGACTAACATCTTCGTTGATCGCGTAAATGACCTCCTCACTTGATCATTAACCCTTGAAAGTTTGCTAAAAACACACATACACTCCAACAACCGGCCATAGCTCTCCATTCATGACATTTGCAGCTTCGATCACTCGTGCTTTGAAGGGAGATTATAAGTAAATAGAAGGCCATTAACAGGAATGTCAACTGTAAGTTCCTGACTCCTATAGTACATCATCTCATTTTAAATTAAAAATAGTAAAGCTATTATTCAGATATGTTTTATCTCCTTGAGGTCAGAGGTTCGTATCCAACTAGGCCACCTGTGCGGGGTGGGGGTTAAGAGTTAACCTGTGGTTAACTTAGACTAGGTTTGGTTAGGATTTCCCGCATTATGTTTAATCTGTAATCATCTAATTGCTGTATTGCAGATGAGCTTGATGGTTGTGGATCAGACTCAAGCTTCGATGGGTTCATTGCCTTATAATGCAATATCCTTAGAATTTAAAGCTTAAGACTCTGTACCGGAACGTCCATTAGAGAGCTAACTCGGCAAGGGCTTGTTGGCTGCTTCAGCTCTGAAGTCATGGAGTCGATTGGTTTGCTTGTAACTGTGTAAATATGTATCAGACAAGTAGAACATCTATGATTTAATGGTTGTTCTTCTGCAGTCTTTTTTTTACATGAGCTGTGAGGTTTATGTCATTGATTTGACGTTCTTGCTTCCTCAGGTTTGAGTTGTGTTCATGTTTTGGCCGCCAGTTTCTTCTTAGCTAAAGAAAAGAAATGCAGCAGTTTGTTGTTTTGTATATGTACACTTTTTTTCCATGTGCACTGCTTTGTTAAGTATGCCCGTGTATGATTTGGAGTTTACATCTAATTATTTTGGTATATATCAGCTATGGAGTTTGTAAGATAAAATCATTACAGATTTTAGATTTGACGGTGATGAAGGTATATATATTAATCACTGAGAACATAAGATAATACCATTATAGACTTTAGACTTGGTGAGAATAACAACTTGTATATTCAGTATTCAACAACCAAACCGGATTAGATAGTATAACAAACACTTGTGTACGACAGCCCGAGACAAACGATTAACTGCATAACAAATAACAACAAATTATTATCTTCATCATGAATCAACCCCTGATGACTAAGGGCAAGGCCATTGAGACATCAGTGTCAGTCCTACCATGTTAAACCCAATGGGGTCAAGTCGTGGTCATGGTATCGGTGTCGGAAGAAAACAAGCCCACCGATATAATGGTACAAGTGTGAAGGTGCTATATTAAAGGTGGAGAGAGAGGATGGTGTAGAGAGGGAGTGACTTTGATGGGTTGGCACTCCTCAATTTTATCGTCCAACATCGTCTCTAAACGAGAGATGATGCTGATCAAAACCAGTATCGATTAGCATTAACAACTCATCAATACTAATACCAACAAGTTAGTACGAATCGCTACCAACGGTCACCTTGCCCTAAAACTTTCTTGATCGAAAGAGCCTAAATGAAAGGAACGTCGGGTTCGGCCCATTGGGCCAGGGTGATGTGATGGGGCCTATATGATATCATTGTTGACGTTGTTTTATACCCGCCTCTCTAAGCCACAGCCGTAAGTTAACTAATTTATGACAGAAGAGGAGATGGTGACGACGAGGAGGAAGAGGAGAAGACTAATCGGAGTTGAAAAAGGGAGTACATCGAGAAAGAGACCAAGGCTTTATTGGAGGTCTGTTGTGTTCCGGAGTTGTGCCACACTCCGCCGGTGTGACACCGATCCTTGGACCCCCTCCCCCGTCTTGCCTTCATGCCCTCGCGGCAATGCCCAAATCGGCGATAGTTATGATATTTTCTCTCTCCTTTTCACCAAACCTACCGATTTTCTCCTCTCTTACCATGACCATCGTAAGGTACGGTGTCTCATTCCCCTTAATGTGTTCTTTTTAGGTACTAATTTGGATCAGGTTAGGGCAATCTAGCATACTACCAGATTAGTTCGGCAGTGGTTAATTTTATCAGGTTGGGCTTGGAGTTACATGCTACCAGATTAATTGCTCTTCGGTACGAGCATCTCCGATGCAAATAGCCTAATTAGGCTAATTTTACAAGAGACTGGAAACAAAAAAAAGATTAGGCTATTAGAAATTGTGAAACAATGGCCTTGGTAAAAAAAATAATTTAATTTTTGATCAATATAACTGGACATGTGTTATCATTTGATTGGCCAAAAGGGGGAATAGACTAGTCAATCGATCAGGGAATAGACTGGTTGGCCTATTAGCCTAGATTGATTGAGCTATTAGAGCATCTCCAATGCAGGCTATTCGAGTTAGGCTGTCGGATACGATAGCCTAGCCTAACTTGAATAGCCTGCATTGGAGATGCTCTACTAATTGATTGATTGGATCAAGGTTAGGTTAGGTTAGGTTAGGGTAGTCTAAAATATGAGCAGATCGTTTCGGTTAGGTTAGGGTTGTGTTGATTTTATGTTACAATTTGGATTTGGTTGGGCCATTTTACTTACTACCAGATTGGTCAGGTTAGGGCAATAGAACATACTACCAGATTGTTTCATCTTGTGCCGATTTTGTATCATACTGCTGGGTCTAATTTGTATCAGGTTGGGCTTTAGACTATTTTACATACTACCAGATCGGTCGGTTAGGGTTAGTATGGTTGTGCTTCTTCTGCTGATTTTGCATACAATTCATCATACCCCTGATAGGCTGATATCACTAATTCGTTGATGGGAAACGGTCGAGCTGATTTTACACAGTATCTACTTGTATAGATACTACCATTGACATTTTCTTTAGTACTAATTCATTGATTGGATCAAGTTAGGGCTGAAGGCTATTTTGATGTACTATCAAATCGGGGGTTGGCTGATTCTGCATAGTGTATTATACCCTTGGGTCTATACTTGCATACATGCTACCATTGACATCTTTTGGTATTAATTCATTGGGTGGATCAGTTTAGAGTAGGGCTTGAGATGAGTTTACATACAGTCTATCATACTAATAGATCTATACTTATAGACATACTGCTATTGACATCTTTTAGTACTAATTCATTGATTGGATCAGGTTAGGGCTGATGATATAAGAGGAAAGACTATACTTGTATACGTACTTCCATTGACTTTGTATCATATTCCTGGTGGTCTTTTCCCCGACACGCTCTCCCTCATTGCAGCATACGATGAGAGGGATTTGGACTTTGAGGTCGTCTTCGTGCCCATCGACCGAGGTCCTGCCTTTTTTCAGAATTGTGCCGAAAATCGCTTTCGTGACTGGTTTTCCAAGATGCCCTGGCTTGCACTCCCTTTTACTGATAAACCAGCATGTGACCGTATTCAAGAAGCTTTTCGTTCCCCTAATTGGGTTGATCTCAACCCTTCTTGGGTTATTCTCAACTCTAGTGGCACAGTTTTGCTAACAAGTGCCTATGTGCCTTCCTATATTTTCAATTCTTATGGAATTGCAGAACTTGTTCCTCTTCTTCACACAATGCTACCAAGTTTGTCAGATGGAGGAGGAAAACCAAAATCTTACTTTGGTTCTTGTTTAACACTAAGATTTTCCTTGCATGATGAGGATCGAGCCGTCATCCGAGGAAAAATCAATTTGAAGCAACTCTTAGGTTCTCCTTGCCCTGATTTTTTACTTACCAAGGATGGCAACAAGGTACCTGCTTTATACATTAGTTAAGAGAATGTTGTATCATTTGATTTCAATTGACGTAATGAGTGACATCATTTTCTGACAAATTGCAGGTATCCGTCTCCTCCCTTAAGGATAAGGTAATCGGCTTATATATCCGTAATCATAACTCAAGGCATTCAAGTACGGATTCAATTAAGAAGATATACGAAAAGGTCATTCAGTTGGGCTATGATTTCGAGATTGTGCAAATTAACTTGCATTTCTCTCTCTATGTGCACGGAAATGTGCCGCACGAGCCTTGTTATGAAAATATCCCTTGGTTGACACAGCCTTACATGGACTCGTGTTGTAAGAGGTTGACTCGTATTTTCAAGTGTTTCAATCAAGGAGAGAGGTACTTTTCTAGATTCAGCGCTTACACTGAAGAAGAGCAAGGAGGAGATCGTCTTGTTATTATTAGTCCGCATGAGGCTAATATTGAGGGAACTTTCTTTGATCGACACGGTGTAGACATCATCCATCATTTTGGGATTGAAGCCTACCCATTTACCCGACATAGGGTTTGTGAGTTAGAATATGCAAGAAGAAAAGAAGAAATAAAGTTGCAAATAATCCTCGGTCCAGGTGGGCCTCCTTTGTTACGGCGTAGAGGAGGATTATATGATCAAGTTCCGGTCTCCCACCTATGGGGAAAGCAGGTCATACTCCTATTGGCTACTTATCCTGCATATAAATCTTCTGAGCTTGTAGCTACTTTAGAATCAAAGTATCTCAAACAAGACAAGCAAAATGGTGGCAATGCGTTTGAGGTTTTATACATCTCATATGACACCGACTCCTCCACCTTTGACGATTGCACTGCAAAGATGCCATGGTTGGTGCATCCATATTCTTGGGAGTTTGCACACATGTGGAGGTCTAAGATTTTCACGATTGACAATGATGTCGGGTATTACAGTGATAGCGACAGTGATTATTGCGAGAGTGACATGGACAATGGAGGCCGTGAAGGTGGAATCGTGGCTTTCGATGTTGACGGGGAGTTCCTGTCAAAAAATGACCACCTAGATAATTTGTTGGGCAATCCAGATATCTCCTTCCCCCAAAACACAGAGTATCCCTTCTTCTATCCCGGTAATACGGAGATGAATATCGTTAATGATGTAATGTGGAAATACGGTCTAAGAAGTGATTTCATGGTGTGAAAAGTGGATTTGATGAAGTTCTAGCATTTTCATGTGATGTGTGTTGGGTTTATCGTGGATCAATATAGTGAATCTGTATGGATCAAGTAATGAAAGTCTCTTTGCATCTCCAGAGCCCTATCAGGATAATAGCAGTTCATCAGCAGTAACAACTTGACGCTCAACTCAAACCAGATTTCAAGTTCATCAGCAGAGACTTAGGAGCTCTATTGATTTGGGCTTCTTCTTCACAGATCACTTTGGAGGACCCGAAAACAAAGTCCGGGATGTTATCCATTGGGGTTGGTCCACAAAACTCTGGAATCTGGATCAGCCTATGTAGTTAGCTGGTTTTGAGGAACAAAAGAGTCATGACTTGCACTGCAAAACCTGGTATCACTGGTTTTAAGCCTAAGACCTTTTTTTTTAAATAAAAATAAAGCGTAAGACCTTTAGGGCAATGCCAAAGGTCGGAGCTGAACAGGTGGCGTTATCTCAACATCGGCCTTCCGTGGGGAGCAGATGCCAGGTAGCGGTGATTGCAGACCTATCTGCGACGTCATAAAGACCACTTTATATGATGTTTCTGAACAGTTTGATGAAGTTGTAATATTATTGATGATATATATTATATACAATAGGTAGGGTTAAGATCGAGTGGTGCCTGTCCTTGTTGACATGGCCCTATACATTCTCTTTCTTCTCATCACCTGTAACTTAGTGTCAGAACTCACTCTCAGAACTATGTATACAACATAACAAGCGTGGCTTCAAAAATAATGATTGGACAAGGGTGTCATTTTTAAGAAACTATGAAGAATAGACTATAGAGGTTGTAAATATTTCATAATGTCTAAATATTATATTAATCTATTATATATAAACTAATTAAATACTTAACAAACCAGCTTGATTCAAAAAAATTACGACAAATTCAAATCAAAATATAATAAATCAAACTTAAAATATAACTCGTCAAAGACTTAATTCGTTTATGTCTTAAGTGATTCAAAGTTCAAGATTTTTAGTTCATGTATCACAATTCAGGAGGAAAAGATTGGTCCATATGGGGTTACTTACAAAGCCCATTTTTCATTTTTGAAGGTAGCCCAATTCTTTTTAGCGATTCAGAAAGTGAATAAGAAGCAAAACCCAAAACCTCTCTGTGCTTTTAGGGTTTTGGCAGCTCGAAAGAGGAACCAAAAATGGGAGGAAAGGGAAGGAAAAGGAGAGAGAAGAACTACAAAGCAGCTCATGGAGGTTACAGCCGTCTTCCTCCTCCGCCCGATCGCTCAAAGCTCGATGCTTTGCCCTCCAAGCTCCGCCAACTCATTTCCTTGACCTCCCAGCCTTCTGATTCGACCAACAACAACGAGACCCAGCTCAACAACACTCCCAAATCAGCAGACCCCGATGTTCCTCGTAAGGTACGTTCCAATTCCAGTTTCTAATTGCTGATAGACCAGAAATTTACGATTTTTCCATGTCTCAGAACCTCTGAATCCTGATTTGTTGTTGTGTTTCATTGATTCGAACTTAGAAATTTGCGAATTTGAGTATGTTTTGTTGATGGCGTGTTGTAATGATTGATACCCACAATGTTATTATCAGTTTCCTTGGGTTCAGTTCATTCTGTTATGTGTTGTTATTGCTGTTAGACCAGAAATTTACAGTTTTTCCATGTCTTAGAAACTTTCGTTTCATTAATTGGTACCTAAATTTTACAAATTTGACTATGTTGCATTGGTAGTGTGTTGTAGTGATTGATACCCGCCTTTTTTTTTTATTATATCGTACTGAGGTTCACTGATTGTACATGGAATTTTCACATTTGACTGTTTTGATTGATGTTATGTTGTAATGATTGAGACCCACCTTGTGTTTATTGTATCTTACTGTGTTTCATTGACTGGTACCTAGATTTTGCAAATTTGATCACATTTTGTTTCTGGTATGTTTTAATGATTGACTCCCTCCATGTTTTTATTAGTTTAGATGCATTCGATTAGCCTCAAATTGTGTGGGGACGTGAAAATAGTTATGGGAAGGTGTTGGTGTCACATTGGAGACACTAGGATTGTTCTTGAAGTTCATGTATCTATTTGCTTCATATATTATGTATTGTTTCTGTTAAATTATTTCTATTAGTTGATGGCAATGTAGGATATGTGTTGATTGTTCATTCATGATTTTATTTTGCAGAAACAAGCTGGTTCCAAGAAAGAAGTCGTTCCAGAAGCTACAGTAGTCAGAGATGAAGTTGACAATGATCAACATGTGATGGTGCCTGAAGATGGAGATAGTGGTGAAGACACTTTCCAGGATAGCAAAAATGACGAGAAGAAGAAAAAGAAGAAGAAAAAGAAGCAAATACAAGACCTTCGCTTCTTAAAAGACATGGAGACATCAGGAAGCCGCTTGAAAAAACGGGAGCGCAGGAAAAAGTAAGCTCTCTCTACCTTGTTTCTTTGCTTCTTTAAACCGGTTGAGTCTAGTTCTCTGCATAATATCAACTTCTTTTTGTACAGATTCTAATTAATAGATAGACATTGAACAACTTTAAAAATTTAAATTTCGGTCTTTTTTGACTTGCTACTCTCAAGAATGTAGGGCTTCCCTTTGTGCATTAATCTCTTGCTTCGATATCCATTACAAAATGATGGCACTTTCAGTTGTTTTTAACTAACATCCTCAGAAGTCAACTTTTATCTAATAAGGTAGCGCTTTTACTAATTTTTTGTTAACCTTATTCAACTTCTTTTTTTGGTAAAATAAAATGTATTTGGGAAATCTGTCGTATGGTAAAGGATTTAAGTTTCAAGTAAATAGCTACTGTTGAATGCGACATGTAATTTCAGTTTGTTGTTACTGAAAACAAAACTGTGAGTATTCAGTATATTTACTTTCTATTTCTATACCAGTTATCGAAAAGCTTCTCACTCTGTTATGACCCCAACTTTTATTATATGAGCAAAAAATAGATCGAAACAATTAAAATTTCTTGGCAATTGGCATGCACTTTGCTTTCATGCTTTTCCATTGAAGCAACAAAGAAGATAAATGATATAAATGTATGAAGTAGATAACTGATATAAGTTTATGCAGATTCCTGGAAGCAAAGAAAAAAAAAAAACCCGACACAGATGAGATACGGGAATTTCCTGGACGTGAAAAAATTGAATTTGGAGACATTGTTGAAGCTCCACCCAAGTTGGTTGTTCCTAAGGTGAGACTTTCTTTAAATTATTGTGTTTTTCATCTTACATATATAGATATCAAGTTCAAGACTGATTTTCATTGGCTTAACTAAAACCTTATTTACTTTTCCTGTTTCTTGAAGGCATTCAAGAACGCCCCAAATGCTTCACAAGAGAGGCTTCGCCTACAGGCTATTGAAGCATACAGGCAACGAAAAGGATGGTCTGCAAGACCCGGGGTTCAACTTCCACCTCCCGTTACCATGTAATAACCATTCTAGTTGGTATTTATGTAATGCTTATCTATCTTGTGATCAGTGTCTTTTAGATGTGAGGTTCAAAATCATGTTGTTTTTTAAACGTGCCTCTAAAATTTTGTGGTTATCGAACAAAGAAATAGAAATTTTGCGTTCTTGGATATGATGATGTCAGATATTTACTGATATCTCCCCGATTAATCAAAAATCCTTATCGTCTTACGAATTTTGATCAGTCATGAGTTTTATAGCTTCATATAGTAGGTATTATGCTTGAGCTGATGGACAGAGACTTCAAAAACTTATACCGAAAATAAGAAAAGACAAAAATTGTCTCAATTGCAACTTGAGGGCAATTATGATGTATCCAACTTAACTTGTTACATATGTTCTTATATGAACAAACTTGTTGAATTAGACAAAGAGAACAAGACAAGATTGCTAATGAGATGGGTTTTGGAAGTTCCATGTTGTTTAAGGTTGATAATGTTTTGTAATGACAAAGCTATAGATTCTTGAACTTGTGAACTGTGATCACTTTCAAGTGACCGTCCTTGCACCTGCAGAAATAGGAAGCCCTCCTTCCATGTGAAGTGTAAACATAACCCTATACCTTACCTCTTTCTTCTCATCACCCATCTTAAACCTGAAAAATCGAAGAAGTGCGATCGCGACTATCTTCATCTGCCTGTACGCGAAATCCTTCCCCAAGCAAATCCGAGGACCTGCCTGCATCGATAAACCAAATCAGTAACGTGTAACATACTTATGTAACGAAATTTAATTTGAGCACGATGTGACAAACGTGGAAGGTGACGAATTTGAAGGGCGACTCGGGCTGGAAGCTTCCGTCTTTGAGCCACCTCTCCGGCCTGAACTCCTCAGCATTGTCCCCCCAAATGTAGGGCATCCTCCCCATGGCATAGGCCATGTAGTACACTCCATCCCCCTTTTTTAGTCTAAACCCGTCAGGTAATATGTCATCTTCGTCTGCACATCTCCCGTCCTAGCAAATGACTCGATAAAAAACACGATATTTAAAAGGATAATAGTAATAAACTTTTCGTGTGGAAGTTGTTACTGTGTTTTTTCGTAGTTACAAAAAAACTGATGTGAATTTTTCAAAATCTTGTATTGTTTGTCAATATCTGTCAAACAGGCGAAAAATAAGTCACACGTAGGTCACATGACCACCAATTTTCAATTCTTACATGGAATATAAATAAAATTTCAATTCTCTAAATAAAATTATTCAGTCTAATTTGAAGGGTATTTTTATCATTTCACTTCTTTTAAACAGATGATCATCTATGTCATTGTCCCTATTTAAAACAAAGGGTAACCCCAATGGCAAACACAATTTAACCTTCCATTTACAAGAACTAACCCTATAACTTATTTTAGTCCTAAACCAACCCATAACTCTTCATAATTTACATACAAAATTAAAAACGTTATGACGGCGTCAGTTTTTGCAAAAACTAACAGTTGCTATTCCCGTTTTGCAATAACTAACGGTAGACGTGACAAGACATTATAAGCTAGGTTCCTAAAAATGAAGTTTTTTAAGGGTCACATGTACTTACAATGGGGACGGCCGGGTAGAGCCTCAAGGTCTCTGAAAGGGCTGCGTGAAGGTAATGCATCTGCTGAAGCGTTTCGTCGGTCAGATTCGCCACGAAATCTTCAACGTTGTCGTCTCGAGCTCCGATGATGTCTGTCATTTCTCGCACGACCTTTTCTTGGACGAGAGGGGTCTTGCAG